>VXBC01005330.1:335532-361640 GCA_013399945.1 Ploceus nigricollis
TCTCCTTTTCCTGACACAGAACTGCTCCAGGAGGGTTTCCCCTGTCAGGGCAGCCCCCTGGGAGAAGCCCAATTTGGGGCCAGGGAAGCCATAACTGGAGATAACACATATAATCAATTACACATGTGAAATCCAGGATTCCAACACAAACCAAGTAATCAACCAGTAAAAAACCCAGCCCAACCCACACTGAACTTACCTCAAAAGAAAGGTAGCCAGAAGGTGGCCTTTGTTTTAGATTAACCAGCTGTATCCTTTGAGTGGCTCAACTGATTGTGCAAATGTTTGCCCAAGTTAATTGAAAGAGCCACCCAGCTCAGCATGGAGGCAGTCTATCCTTGGCTCAGCTCAATAACAGGGAATGAAAACTAAGGAACTGCCAAAGAAAAGAAGTCCAGTGTCATGATGATCAGCATACAAAGGCTGCTAATGACAATTGATTTATATTGATTGAACTGTATGGTGCAGTTTTTGTTGTGCTTTTGTTGTGATTTCAGGTTGTTGGAAAACCCTTAAACCCTCCTTGTGCAGGAAGTTTTAAAAGAACCCAGTCAGGGTCCTGGGCTTGGGCAGACATGGAGGCTGTTCTATACTCAAAGGAAGATAATTGCTGCTCAGCTTTTCTGTAACTGTGTTTTCCTATAAATCACTGGTGTTTTTCTGGGGATTGTCAGCTCATTGATCATATTTGCTCCATTTGCTTTTATGTTACCTTAAATTACATTGATTTTTACTTATTTCTCATTTATATCAAATCAAAAACCTTTAATATGTTTATGGAGAGGCTTTCTGAAATCTGATGCTGATCTAGGTTAGGCTACAGGTTAATCCTCCTCCTAAACACACTAAGCATTAGTGAAACATCAATGAAAATAAAATTAATCTTACTGAGTCTGGCCAATTTTTAGGAATTTCTGAAACCTTTTATATGTGAAGGAATAGTGTTTCTTTTAAAATTCATTAAGCAGAGCAAATAAGTGTTTATTTTATACCAGACTCTTCTTTTATTCAGCATCTTGCTTTCCCTAGAAGCTTCCCATATTTTTGCTCTTCATTTGGAATATAAATCATATAGTAAACAAGAGGGGTTTTTTTCCCCAATTGCTGTGCAGGTCTCAAAGAGTCACAAAAATCTATTTATCAGTGCAGTGATGCAGGACAGTGACATATATCAGCCAACTGAAACCCCTGTTCTGGCTTTTTTCCTACAGAAGGGGGCTAGTACCAAAGAGAACAGAGACAGCCACCAAACCTCTAATTCCTCATGTCTGGGAAGGGAACAGTGTCATGAAGAGGAAGAATAAGAAATTTATTTTCCACTGGTACCATTATTTTAGACAGGACTGCTTTTTCAGTGAAAATGGAGAAGTGCTATGGAGAGAAAGAGACATTAAATTCTCAGGGATGGTTATCAGCAATTGTGAGCTCGGGTGCTCAAATGACTGACAGAACTTGATGGCACAGCTTAGCTCTGAGTGTGATTGACATGCAGTTTGAGATAAATGCTGAAATATTTGTTTCTGAAATGTAATATAAAAATTCAGACCTAGCTGATCTGGATTTACATGTAGTTAAAGTCTGAATTAAGTGATCTCTGGCAGGAGTGAAACAACTATGGTTTACACTTCTGTGAAATTTGGGTGCTATCACCTATCCTGTTTAGAGAAGGGTGTTTAAAAAATGCAGGATTGAGGCAGGGAGGGATCCAACTTATTTACCTTTAGAGTTGAGATATCGTAGTTATAGAAGTTATTTTAAGACTGTATTCAATTTTTATCCATTTGTATGCAGGCTTAAAAATAATTTGGAATATATGAAATGCTGGCTCATTTTAAGGCTGTGTCACAGTTCAAATGAACAATAAATTTCATCAAAGGAGATTGATTTAAATAGAAATCAATATATAAAAATGAGGCCATACACAAATGCCAGTGCTCATTTTATCTTTGCCATGAAGGCTTTAGGCTCTCACACAGATTCCATTGAAGGTCTTGAGATAAATCTTCAACTTGCCAACAGGCTGTGCCACTGTGTGGGATGGCTTATACACTTGGCTTTATCATGGCCATGAACAGGCTGAGGAATAGATTTCCTTCTCTCCCAGGTGCTGCTGACAAGGGCTCTGTGTAAAAATGGGGCTTCCCTGACCATTGTGGTTACTGTTTCCTGCTAGCTGGTGTTTATCCTCCAGGCTCTAATTCCAAGGTGTGAGGGCTTCAGGCCAGGTTTATGATATTGTAAGTTTTTGGGTTGATGATAAAGGAGAAAGAAGGGATTTTTCTTTTCTTTCCTTTGTGGTCCAGGAAGCACTTAATCAGTCTGGGGTGATAAAATAATGAAAATGATGTTTATACAAACTAATCTGTTTTCAGAGAAACGGAAGCCAAAGTATATCCAATAACTTCAGATGATGGGCCTGCGTCACTGGAAATAATTGCCTTTCTGTTTTGCTGTAGGATGGAAGAGCAGCTGCATTGAAATGCTGGGTAGCTGTTTGAAAAGCAGCATATGCTCTGTAATTTATATCTTCTTTAAGCAACTGGTTGTGCAAGATGGTTTGCTGTTTGGCCTGTCTCATTTTAATGACAGCAGCAGAGAGTAATGTGTGTTGAGGTTTTGATTAGCTGTGCTCTGAATGTGTTCTCAGAGTGCATTTTTTGTGCTGTTGGCATTTACATGGGCTCAGGAGGAATTGTTTTCTAAAGCTATTCTCCCTGCAGCTCGTACAGAGCATCAGTGTGTGTGAACTGGTGAGACTTGGCCACCTTTCTGCCACCAGCCATGAGTTGGTCATTTTCTCATGTTTTTATGATGAAATTTTAGTTTTTAATAAAAGCTTTTTGGAACAAAATAAGTCAATTTCAGCATGTAAACAACCCTGACAGTAGTTATTAGTGGTGTTAGTTTGCCTCGAGTAGCTTTGCCCTGTGAACCAGACCCCTATGTTACACACAGGATTTTTTTTTCTGTCAGAATGAGTCTTTCCTCTTTCATCTTGAGCAACATCAGGGGAAATTTGACAACACACACGTTGCCATATTCATTCTTGTAGAAAAATCAATGACAGCATGGGCTAAATTTAATCTATTGAATTTCTCATTTGTTAGGCATATGAGGTGCACTTTTCAGCAGATGAGCTTTTTCCTCCCTTTTTAAGAGACTTAATTTCCTTTTGTGGCACTCCCTGTTGCAGGTAATATGTCAAAGGGCTGTCTTCTTGGTCCTTTTTGTATTTCCTTCACAAGGTCAATAGTGGTTGTTGTCTTTGAACATTTTTGGATAGAGTAGCTTGATTATGACAATTGAATTTCCTGTAATACTAAATATATGTCATTAAAGGCCCAAGGGGCTGCTATGAAGTGTGAAGGGATATTTGCAGCTCAGAAAAACATCTCTACTCCCAGACAACTAACCAGTCTCTGCCAGCAGCAGTGTAATTAATGACACTCCTAATTGTCCACATGTATGATGTGTCTGGTGGGATCAGCAGAAATCAGGGCTCCTTGTTTGCTGAAGAGACAAGAACTAACTTAGGATTTAATTGTGTCTCGGCAGTTTCAAGTGGAAAAAATAATAAACATTAGGTCTTAGAATGCTTTTAACCTGGAGCTATTAATGAATAATGTTGTTATTATGAGACTTTCTTGCTAAATTTCATTTCATCATGTTCTTGAGACTGTTTTTCACTGATTAACTGGTAAGGAACAGGTTCAGAAAGTGAGAAATCTTCAAAACATGCTTGAAATAATAATGATGTACCTTTGAGGATTTGTTGAAGTCAATGCAAGGATATGGCAGAGTGGCATCTTTTATTTGCATAATGGTGATTTTATTAAAAAGAAAAAAGTATTTCTGGCTAATTAGAAGTGTGAACATAAAGTAAATCCATGAAGGATGTAATTTGATTGGTACTGTTAAAATTAAAAATGCTTTCCTTTTGTGGAACAAATGGCGTATTTGATATTTTTGGATAGTGTGGGACTTCAACTGAATTACTTTGAAGACCTGCTTCACATAGTGATCAGCCACCTGCTTTCAAGTTACAGCAGTAAATTTTTGTCATATTTTTGCAATACTCTCTAAAAGGGTGAAAAAGGCTGGAATAGAGAACCATTTGTCTTGAACACGATATCACCTCCTTACTGATCAAATTGCCAAAACCACTGGAAACTGGCATTATAATATTTGAAATGTGACCTAAAGTACAGCAAAGGGGTTTTTGAGACCTAAGTTGAGCTGTCTTACTGAGGCATTGGAAAGATTTTATCACTTGAACTGGGAATTAGGCTGAAGCCTGTTCATACAGGGGTGGATTCTAAATGAGAGAGCCTCCAAAAGTGCTGTGGGAAATATCTGTCAGGACTCTGTTTCCTAATGATTCATGAGGAACAGTTAATGCCCGAGTACTCTAACTTTTCACTTTTTGCAGTGTTTTGAAGTGATCCCTTCACTGATTTACTGTGAGTGAGTGCCAGAAGAGGGCTACACCTTCCCAAATTGTCCTTGACTCACAGCAGAGTCTGGTTCTGGGGGACTGCAACAGTGGTGTGAACAATCAGCAGGTCCTGAGCAGGTTTTGTTCAGGTGGTTGCTTCTCTTCTCATCATTAGACTCCCATTTTGACTTGCCTACACTTAGTTCCTATTTTTAAACTAGGATAGCATTTTACCAATACAGATGGAATAGATTCTATTCTATATATTCCACAGCCTGTTCCATTTTGTGTCTGAGAGAGCAGTGTGTAGGATAAAGGCACAAACCAAGTCTGTGGCAAGCAGAGCTGCATCATGTGTAGTCTCTAGAAAACAACCACATTACTGAAGTTCCTGGGACAAGAAGGTAACAGTTAAATCTCCTTCTCTAAAAGGCTTAACATAATGAGGTTTGCTGCATCTTCTGAGAGCCTGTTTTCACCAGCAGAACAGAAAGCCTTTTTTCACAGAGATTTTGGAGCAAAGTTATTTTGGGTCTTGAGCTTCAAAATCTCAAGTGCAGAGTACTGCCTCAGAATTCAGTTTTTTTTCCATAGTAAAATGGAGAGATTGTGCTGTTAGATTTCATGAGAAGTTGTAGTTTTGCTGTTTAAGTGTGATTAAATTGGAAGATTAGAGAGCATCTGTCTTTTTTTGGTGTTGGGTGCTGTTGTGTATGTTTAATGTGCTCTCTGATATAGATTAAGATAAAGGCCTTCTGCTCTCTATAACTCTTTAATCTGAAGATGGCATGAGTCATGGAATAAATGAACAGTGAGAGAAAAAGATTGACAGTAAAACAGGAAGGAGAAAACTCCAGGAACTTTCTGTGGCACTGTGTACCCCATATCAGCATAACAGGACCTTGCAGGGCTGACAATGAAGAAATTGTGATGAAATTGTGTGGGCCTGTATGTAGCCCATAGGTCTGCTGAGTGTAGCTTAGGTTTATGTTCTGGAATTGTAAGCATCAGAAAGAACTTTTTATGGTTTTGTACATCATAGTTGTCTTCTATTCTTTTGAGTGTGTGAATAGATATCAGATTAGAGTCTTGGAGAAGTGGATTTTATGTTGCTGAGCTGTAACCAGCAACATAAGGGCATGTTCTAAGGGCACTGTTTTTTTTTTCCATACAAGATGAGGAGCAAGAAGCATTTGGGGAGGGGTGTGAGGAGCATCCACATGTGGAACACATCTGCATCTAATCCAGGGAAAATGCTGGAACCTTGTGCCAAATTTAAATGCATGCAGACCTTGGGAATGGCAATAGGGCTTAGAGATTTCTGTTTCTACTGACCCAGGATATTCTCTATCACAGCCTTTCACTGCAGCCACTTCTGCCTTATTTCATACTGTCTAAAGCCCTAGACTATGAAAGTTCTGCTGCTCTCCTTGGCATATAAATAGGATATTTAATATTATGTTTGATCAGGTCAGCTGACAGCAGCACACAAGAACTGGCTGTTCTAAATATGGGGTCTTCTTGCACTGAGAACAAAGCAGTAGTTGTGTTTAACTGGAGAGTAATAATTATACCAAATTTTTAAACCACTATTTAAAATACTATTTTAAAACCAATCAAAATTACAGTGCATTCTCAGAGGTTTGTTTTTTTTTAATATCAGAAGTTGTGTCTTTTTACTGAGTATTAGTCCTTATGTTAACTTAGTACATTGTGTGACACTCTCTCTGCTACAGGTCCAAAGGGAGCAGCAGGATCAGTGGCTGGGATTCTCCCTGCAGGTGGCAAGTTCTTGCTTCAACCTCTGAAGGCAAAATTCTGCTTCATGCATGTTAGTTTGGCTTTGAAAATGGGTTAATGCAAGCTTTACTGTTGGTTTCAGTTTAAAACACAAACCTGTGGGCATGAGCCATCCACGTTGCCAGATTAGGATTGTTTTTAGCCAGGAACAGTTTGACCTGGCATGAGGATGGAGCACATGGCTGAAGTTCTGGGGAAGCTTTACAGAATGCTGTAATTCAATAGGCACCTTGTGTATTCTAGGTCATTTTAGGGTGAATGAAAGGTGTCATTTGTCTGTGTTATGCTTACAGAGAAACCATTTTTCCAAGGAGCTGTAAAACTGTGGTCTTTATTACCTGTGATTTATCATAGCTATTTTAACAGTGTCCAGGAAGTAAGATTTGACTTTAATATAGCATCTTTGTGGTTTGAACAGCTGGTTTCTGCCTATCTATAGTTCCTCTTTGAAAACATTTTACCTAGTTTTATTTCTTGAGCTGGAAGTTTGTTGTAATAATGTTGATATTGACTTGCAATAAGCCAATTAAGCCATTAATTTTTACCTCATTGCAATCAAAGGCCTTCTCAGAACAGAAGTTAATTTATCTCCCTCCTACCGTGAATAATAAGTGGCCCACAAGATCAGCACAAGGAACAAAAGCTGCAGGAAAAGTAAATAATCTTGAAGTAACTTGAGTTAGTCTCCAGGATTAATTTAGTGTATGGTGTGGTTTTGTTTTTAACAACTGTTCTGTTAAACTGAGGTTCACTTCTTTGGCTGTGTCTGATTTTTATATACATCCCAGTGGTGGAATTTTTCCTTGGCAGAAAGGTTCACTCCTTTAAAAAACTGAGAACCCAAAATTCTGAGTTGCAGGGCAGGCTCTAATAGTGATATACCTACTCTGAGGTCAATAGAAATGAAGTGAGATGTATTAATTCTTGGAGTTTCTTGGGGCATGCAGATATAAAGAGTTATGTACATAGTCCAATAACATGTTTGGTCCCACAGTGAAAAGGTAAAACAGAACTTCTGTCTTTTAAAACAGCTTTTGCTACTTTGTTATCTAGGGTAGTTTGATACCATCTTGAGGAAAAAACTTCTGATGAAGGCTCAGAATCTTTCTGTGTAACCAACAGATACAAGAGGTCTACAAAAATGAACTTTTTAAGCCCAGCAAGAAAGAAATGAGAGCACTGGGAAGACAACCTTGTGAAAGGCACAACAAACCAAAGTATAAATGAGAAAAAACTCAGGTGTAGCTGCTGTAGGACTCCTTCCTCATTTTCATCTTGTAAAACTTAACAGCTATTATTTCCCAGGATCTCATTTTTATTTGATGGATGAAGACTCCCCTTGCATTTATCTTTAGATCATTTGATTGCTGTTTGAACTCATGCTCTGTGGGAATAATCCCAGCAAAGGTACTGTAGCTCTGCTCAGGTTTTGGGCTGCTGCTGGCTTTGCAAGTGATTTTACAAAGCTGTCATTTCACTAGGGAATTCTTAATCTGAAAACAAAACATTGCTTGTGTTCTGTTCTCATTAACTTCCAAGCTACCACCTGCTTTGCCTTGAATTAGTAATGTAATTGCAGACAGATAATGTCTTTATAGCAGGAGGTGATGGAGGATGGCTCTGGCATTGCTGTGCAGTGGGAAATGCAATTCTTGGAGTTCACAGAGAGTGTCAGTGCTCTGCCTCTGTCACCAAGGACAAGTCTGAGCACCAGAAACGAGGGAACAGCCTCCAAATGAGAGTCTTTGGGGGGGTATTCCTTAATTAGGATTCTCTGGTGATTTTTAATATACTAGCTTGTATGAGAGCTTCTCCTGTCAACAGGGGAAGACCTGCATGGGGTCTGCAGACTTTGTTTGGCTGGTCACTTCATGAAACTTCAATCATGCTTGCATTGCTTTTGGGACTAGTGCAGGTGAACTAGCAAGAATAAAAACAGCAGGCAGAAAACAATGTTTAAAGGCAAAATTGATCATACACAGGCCTTACAATTAGGAAAACTGTCTGCAAAGAGAACATTTAATGAGTTAAATTCATTGGCACTGATTCTTTTGCATTATTTATATTTATTTCTTTTCTCTATCGTGATGCTCTGTTTTCTGCTGGGAGAGGCAGGGATGTGTTTTAGAAAGTTCAGGTAAATATCTGTTGGAATGAACCCTCTGTGCCCCTGCTGTTGCCAGGTAAGCAGCAAACCAACAAAGCAGAGCAAGAACAGAGCATGTTCACACATCTCTGTGTGCTCCCTTGTGCTCCTGCTTCTGGACAGTCTGCACTCAGGTGGCAGCATCTCTGAGTAAAGTGGAAATGTAGGGCTCCTCTTGGCTTCTCTCCAAGGCATCCAGCCAATAAAATCCCTCACGGACCAGCAGGCTGGATTTGTATTGATTCCCTTGTCCATACAAGTCTGAGAGGAAATCTGTGCTGCTGGGCAGGAAGTGTTTAAGAAATGCCAGAAAGTTTCCACGAGTCACTTAGTGCAAGACAAACAGCACCCTGGGATGTATTTCATTCTGAACAAAATAAATTATTCTCTGAACCAGTTTTTTATTTTTAACAGGGTCCCACTGTTAACCCTACTACGAATATTTTTATTGAGGTTCCTTGATGACAGTGACGCTTTAAAGGTGGTATTTTATAACTGTAAATTATGTTGGAAGCAGTTGTATTTTTAGAGGATTCACTACTTCTTTCCCCCACGTTGTGTATGTTTTAATTTAAAATAAAATCCGTAGCCACGTGTTTTTAGAGAGGTTTTTACTCTCTCTTTTTTTTTTCACTCTCTTTTTTAGAGAGGTTTTTACTCTCCTAATATGAAAAATACAAAAGCTGAAGCAAGCTTCTTAATGGAAAGCCAACCTGTGATGTACTTACTTCAAATGCTATTGAATTATGAAAATGGAGAGATAATCCTTCCAAAAATACTTTTGCACACTTGATAGTCTTTGTACTTTTCTGGTGTTCTATGTAATTGTTTCCTATTTTGTGACTGTCACGCTCTAGGTAATGATATTGAAAGTTGATTTTTCCCATGGCTTAGACAGCTTGATTCTCCTCACACCAGAAGGAAGTAACTTTGTTACATGGCACTTGTTTTTGAGGATATTAAAACTTTGAGTTGTTCAGGTCTTGCTGGGCAGGGTAATTATCTCTTTCCTCCTATTTAAATCAAAATTGACCATTCAGGACATTCTCCTGAATATCCAAAATACAGTCTGCTCAAAGAGAAAATCAGTTTGAGTGGCCAGAGTGGTAAGGCTGCAATCTCTCGTGCTTTTGCTCTGTGGGACAGGCTAATATACAACTATTCCTTGCCAATCCTAGCTGTGTGGAATTATATGGCATAACAGAATCATTTGATGTGCCATCTGTCTGAGCCCCTGGCCTCCCTTTGCTACTCCACCTGAATGCCTTCTGTGACCTGGAGCCTTAAAGTAGATTTATGTTTCAGCTATTTCCCTCAAATCTGGCTGCTCTTACAGGGTATTTCCTTTATGTCTCACATTCTAATATGGTCAAGACCTTGGCTTCATGGTTGTGGAGCTTAAGGGTTTGAATACATTATTTTTAAGTCAGATTGTGGGAGGAAACTAAACTAAAACCCACCTCCTTTCTAAGCAAACATGAATGTCTAATTTATCTCTGAGCCACAGATTTGGCACTTGCTGATTTGAGGCTCTTATCTTTTTTGTAAAATAACTGTTATTGTTTTTAACTAAAATAGGCTCTGTGTATTGAAAATGATAAAAGATTGCTAGCAAACAGCCCAGCTGAGAATACAATGTGAACAAAAATTGGCAGTAAATACAGCAATTCCAAAACCATCCTTGGCCAATCATACCCACCTGGGAAGGTAACAGTTCCACTCATGTCTAGTTAGCTTTGGATGCCTTCCCAACTCCCAGATTTTTTATCTCTGCATTTGTCCTGTAGGCTGTGCAAAGGTCCTGTATAACACCATAAAAATTACAGAAGAGTTAATCCAGAAGTGATGTTAGAATCCAGGACTTGCTTTGGAAAATTTCTGTCATTCTCCAAAGTGGAAAAGTTTAGCTACATTTTCTTGCACCTTCTTTATTCCTAAATTGATCACTACAGAGAGTGCCAGTTCTGGAAACTTAAATGCCAGAATAAGTAGTAGAAACTTACAGAAATGCAACATTACCTGGTGTTCTTAGTGTAACAATTCCTGTGCAAGCACTTCAAAAAAACTACTTAAATCTAGAAAAAGACAATCCCTTTTGTGGGGGTAGAAAAGAATATTTTTTTAATGGTGACTCTCTTGAATAACTTAGTCCCTGGAAACACCAAATAAAATGTACCATCCTGATTTTGCAGCCTTTCTTTGCAATCAGGAAAAAACCCAAAAGATGGTGATCAGGACTGGAATTATAGGTATTGATCTTTACATGAGCAAAACTCAGAAGTGTCTCATGAGCTATCTGATTCCAGGAACAAAGGGCAGGGTTACTAGACCTTGTCCATTGATATGAGTAGGGGAACAGACCTTAGAAAAAGACAAGTGAAGGTCTTGCATAGTATCATTACTTAGTTTTCTTTATGTCAGTTCTTGAGTGATTATCCTGATAAAAGAAAAATCGTAATGTTGGTTTTACATGATGTCACAGATGTTTCAAATTAACTACTAAAACTAGAGTATCTCTAAGTAAGTTAGTTGCTCTGAAAACTTTGACTACTTAAGCACCAGATACTTTTCTAATAATATCTTTTTCTACCAGCCTTTCTTTTTATGTATGTGTTGGGTGCTAGATCTGACTTGTGACCTGAAACTAAAATGACTTTATATTAATTCAGCACACTAAGCAGCCTTTAATGATGACCAGTGAAAGGTGTTTTTTGTGCTACTTTTCCTTATCAGAAGTACAGAGACATATTTGAAACTAATTTGCCCATTTTAAGTCTTTCAATGTTTTAATGATGGTGCTTTCCATGAATTAACAAAAACCCACTGTAGAGCAATAGGAAAAATATTTTACTTTATTGGAGATGAATTAAAGATACTCTAATAGTACATAGTGTATTTCTGGCTTTGTATTGTGAAATACATAGAAGCTCAAATAATTGCCTCCTCTAAAAGGTAACTCTAATGTTTTCAGTCAATTATATGTGACTTCATGTGAAAGAGGAAGCAAATTTGCTTACTAGCAGTAAGAATGCAAGTTATTGTTCAGTTTTGGGGCATTTGAATGTCTCATGGAGTCTCCATTTGTGGCAAGTGACATGATGATGCCAGAAATTAAAAAGCTTTAACTGCAAATACAACAGGACCACAATGAAATAATTTCATGAATTAATGCACATAAATTGCTGGAGAATAAGCCTAGTCATGGTATTCATTTTAGTGCCTTCAAAAAATGCCCTGCTGAGTTTTTATAAGCTTACTGAAAAGAGGGCATTTTCAGCAGCATCACTACTTGTAACTAAATGGAATAGTATTTCAGAAAAGCTCTGGAAAACAATTCTCTCTCTAGCCCCTTCCAGAAGAGAGTTTCTCTTTCACTTATTCATGCAAGTTTTCAACAAGTAGGTCATTTCCTCTTGTTAGATTTTGTAGCTGCTGTTTAGTATCTTACTCAAGTATGAGCTCTATGCTCCTGCCCTTGTTTGTTAGCCTCTGCCTTGCCTTAAAGTTCTGTCCTAACTGGTTATTTTCCTTCTACTGATATTTCCTTCTTTAAAATTACCTGCAGCTATGTCATGAGTGGAATAGAAATACTCTGACAGACTGCCTGTTGTTTGATAAATGGACACTTTGCAACACAGGTCTCCAGTAGTACATTATTCTCCTCAAATCATTGAGCTGAAAGGCTTGGGCATGAGGTTATCCAAATATCCTAATCCACAGGATGTCCATTATGCTCCCACAAAAGACAAATGACATAGTTAAATTCACTACTCGTCTACCAGTAGCCTGCAATGCATTGCTTTATATTTGTGTATCATGTCCACATTGAGGTGCTTGCATAAAGATTTGCTGGTATTTCTGCTTGTGTTTTGTTAGGAACTGTCTGAAACATAAATCTGTTTTGAAAACACAGTATTCCCTAACCTAATAATGTATTTTTTCTGTAAGTTTTCAAAATATTTCGTATAAGAAAAGGTTCAGTGACAAGGTGAAATGGGGACTGCAACTGCATTGCAATACATGGATATTGTTTATTCCAAATTTATGTTGGGAAATTTTTATGTTCATTAATATCTAATAAGCCAGTAATTTATTTTTTTTAAACAATAGCATCAGAAGACTTAATGGTGTAAGAGGAAAAAAAGACAGGTAAGATACAGACACATTTCAATCTGATGCTGTGCTTGCATGTGTCCAATTCCTCAGATGCTCAATTACACAAACAAGTTTCACAGTAAAATCTGAGGTGTTTTACACTGCTGGTGGCAATGGAGCTTCTTTTCTGCTTGGAAGTGAGAGATGATTAACAGAACACAGGTTTTATGTGCATCCTTTCAAGTGATGTGATTAAAAGTGCAAGAAGTGAGCATGAAGATATAAGATATCATGATGAGGGTCAGAGGCTGGCAACAGCTTCCATTATCAGCTCTTTATTCCTTGGTGTTACAAACTATTCTATTGCTACACAGCTCTGGCTATGGTACAAAAGCATCTCTTGAGATGAGTTGCTGCAACAAAGTAAGATGAAAAGTGTATTTAATAACACAGATTCCTACCTGTTCTTGAAAGGAGTCAGTGTTTTGTATGTGTCTGCAAACAGATTTTCCCTCTGGCTCTCTTCCTTGTCTGTTCTGCAGCTTCTGAAGTGCCAAGCCAAACACACTTGGTTCCCTGTGGTACAAGTTGCTTAAACTGGAATGCATGGAGAATTGAAATTTAATAGATTGCAGTCTCTAACAAAAAAAGGGGGTTTTCTGCATTATCTACATTTCAGTTCTTGGTAACCATGCAAGAATTGCTCCAAGAAGCCCTTGAGCTTTCATAGTAAAAGCTCTGTGCATTCTATTAAGATATACACACACACAAAATACTTTTACACTTCCCTAGAAAATAACCCCTTAAACTACCAGATGCAGAGAAATACTCAATTTTTTTTTCCTTTCCCCAAGGAGGGTCGAGACAGAAAAAAAACTTTGACGAGGAAGACTCACTATTTTGCAATGTAAAGGTCTCTAAGCTACTCTAAGTTGGGCCAAAATATTTAGCAAGCAACACAAACAGAAAAAAGAGCAGTATGTTCAGAGGGGGAGAACTTCCAACAAGTTGCTATATTTTTTTTTTTTAATAATCCTAGGAAGCAAAAAGCAACAGATGAAGCTTCTGAGTTAGGCTGTTGACTGTGGTGCAAATGTTGGTTATTTTGGGGTTTAGTTTGTGATGACAGAGAAGGGTCTGTGCCAAAACAGGCCATGCAATAGGAAATAGAGGAAAAGTTTGCAGGTGGGATTGTGGTACTTTGAAGCATGGGTTGAGTCAACTCCTGGCTTTCTCCTCTACTACAGACTCTCTCTGCAGTGCAGAACTAATCTGTTGGTGTTTGGCATTACACCTAGAACCCATTCCCTGAAAACTTAGCTGGTAAGTTTTGAGGTTTTTTTTATTTCTTCCTGTTACTAAAAAAAAAAAAACCAAAAGGCAACAAACCCTTCCAACCCACTTGTCATAGTGGAAGTCTGATTTGTGTGAATTTCTCATATCATTTTTAAAGCAGTTTTTCTGTAGATCACTTAGGGGTGAATTGCAGCAAATCTTCTCCTTAATTGATTTGGTTAAAAATAACAAATATTTCTTATCTGAGTCATCATCTCGGTCACTTGATTAGCCTGATGTTTCAATCAGGTCTGTTCTCTAAACAGCATCGGTGACACAGGGCTGACACTGACAAGTGACATTTTATTCACTTTTTGTCCTATAATTTGTCAGCATCTATTCAGCTCATTCTGTATATATCCCATGACAATGTTTGCTTTGAATTTTAATTTAGGGTCACCTTGAGGCTTTAATGAAGGTGAGGCATTGCACATTACGTATCTGATGCCCTGAAACTTGAGGGAGAAACTAAAGTTTCATCAAATAAACTTATTACAATTACTGTGGGGGAGGAAAAAATTGACTATGTGGAAAATTTCCAATATTCTTAAGATTGCTGATAAAATGATGTTTAAAAAAAAAGGATTTTAGATATCAGGTGAGATATCAAGGGATTTAATCCCTCTCTTAAGCACTGTTTCACTAAGAAAGAAAGAAATGGCACAGGCTGCTTAAAGGGCTTGAGGCTCCACACAGACATCTTGCAATTCCTCTTCTTGAGGCTTCTGAACCATTCAGGTACCTGGACCTGGGATCCAGAAACTGGATACTTGGGGCATTTCCCTGTTTTTACTTTATATCTCTACTTCTGGAGGAAAATCTCTTGCTTCAGTACATAAACTTGGCCTTGGTAGGGACTTGGCTTAAAACCTAAACTTTTTATGTCAGGTTTGGTCTTTGTTTCTAATTGCTCACAACTAAATCTGGTGTATAGAGATAAGAGTCAGGGTAATGGGTAGAGGAGGAAATGACTAACAGTGCCTCATGCCCTCTCATCTAGGGAGATGAATTATTCTAGGAAAATAAGCAATGAAGGTGCTGATCAAATGGGGATCTGATGGGAGTCAATTACAAGCAATTAATGAACTTTAGAAGGAGAATATTAAAAAAGAAAGACCAAGAGGAGAGGATTGTAAGGTCTCTCTCTCTCTGGAATGTTACAGTGCTGGATAATCTACAAATGTCTGGGTGGCCCATTATTTTGTGAGCATTATTTTAGAAACTAGATGAAATCTAGGGCTGTAACCTTTTCCATTAAGAGACTGTTCCATTATTTTAGCATTTGCAATGATCTAGTACGACACAGAGGTTATTGCACTCTTAAGTATTCCTCAGAACTATATTACTGAAAATACAACACCCAACTGCATTTCAAACTGAAAAATACCCATCACAAGCCATGTATTTCTTAGCATCAGACAGACTGGTATCTTGGAGCAAATTTCCTCGCTGGGGCTGATCTTAGAAACAAAACTTAATGTCTTTGCATTGTTTGGCTTTTTATTTTTAAGCTTTTTTTTTTTTCCCTCCCTCAAGATTGGTTCTTCTCTGTCACACTTAAATTGTTAAAGTAAGTTGCAGGAGGAATCCAAGATGTATGGGTAATATTCTTGCTTGTTAGGAGTTTAATTTATGCTTGGAATATGGAGGAGGTAATAAAATAAGATTGTTGATATGTTACATTGTAAAAATGTATGTTTTTCTGTGTAACTGTTATGCTTTACTTGGAGTATATTTCCATTATTAAACTAAAAGAATAGTTCATTTGTCATATTGGCCGCATTGCTGGGATCATAAGTCTCTCAAATCTTCTATGAAAATCCCTAATACTTGTAGTGACTTTATTCATGTTTCACAAAAGTCTGTAATGCCAAAATAACTTTATGATCCTCATTACTTGCTTAGTAAGTGAAAATTCATATTTATTTGAATCAAAAACAAATCATCGTGCCAAACCATGAAGTTTTAACCAGATTGGCTTTGCAAGAACCCAGTTCCTTCCTGCTTAAATCATTATCAGAACTATCTTAAAGATAAAGCTAACACTTTAAATAGATACTGACAACATATGCATTCAAATCTTCTATCTTAAGTTTATAAAGGAGTTCCAGAATTCTTAATTTTTTTTTAATGCCTAGCAAGTAATTACAGATTTTTTTTGCATCACTAACTCTTTGGATTTCTCCTACCACTTTAGCAGTTTGATTAAACTATCCATGTATGCAGTTGGCTTATGGCTGCTTAGTATTCAAATGTATTTTTGTTCCTTTATGGTTCCCATTATTTGTTAAAAGTTTTTGGAAGAATTCCATCATCTTAAAAATTATGGGTTGTAATGAGCCATAATCCTTTTGCTTCTCTGAGACAGGAAAACTCCCATCATATTATCTGGGTTTTCATCACAACTGGTGTAAAAGATGACTTTTTTCTCAGTACTTCTTTTAATATTAAATGCCTAAGTTGTGAGTTCATACAATGACAGGATCATTCAAGTTCAACTTCTTGCTCAAACCATGGTCAGTCATGAGGTCAGAGCACGTTGCTCTGGGCTTTATCAAGACAGGTGTTGAAAATCTTCACAATTGTGCTGAGCAAACTGCTCCACTGGGCCATACTTCCTCTGATAAAGTTTCTCCCTATGGCTCATCTGAACTTGCCATGTTTCAGCTCACTCCTTCATCTCTTGTCCTTCTGCCATGCACTGCAGTGAAAAGTTTGGCTTCACCTCCCTGACACCTTTGGGCACTGGTAAGTTGCCTTAAGATTCTCCTGAAATGAGCTCTTCTCTGGACAGAGCAGCCCCCAGTCCCTCAGCTTCTCCTTCAGGGCAAGAGCTCCAGTCCCTGAGCAACCTCTGCTGAACCCTGATGAGCTCTGTCAATGTTTGCACCAGTTTGTCCCTCAGCCTGCCAGCTGTACTCCTGCTATGCCACCTCAGGGTGCTGTTGCACATCTTTTCTCCAGAGCACAGCACTGGCTTGTGGCCAGGTCCTTTTGTTAGAGCTGCTTTCCAGCCCAGCAGTGCCCAGGAGGGGGATGGGTCCTTCTTTCCATGGCTTTCTACTTGTTCTTCTTAAAATCATAAAGGTCTGTGTTGACTCAGAGAAACTGTGGTTGCCTCATCCCTGGAAGTGTCCAAGACCAGGTTGGATGGGGCTTTCAGAAACCTGCTCTGGTGTGAGCTGTTCCTGCCCATGGCAGGGGGCTGCAACTGGATGATCTTTAATGTCTCTTCCAACCCAAACCATTCCACAATTCTATGATCAGATGACCAAGATGGCTTTTTGAGAATATTCAGATTTGGTCTTAGCTAGCAGGGCTGCTTCTGTGAAGTAGTATGTGCAACACAACCTATGAATACACGAGGAGTGCTTACATGAATAATTCCTGTTTGATGTTAGTGGAGCACGGTTTCAGGCCATGGCTCAGCTGCCAGGCTGTTTCATTGGACATTGCCCAGACCTTTCTGCCATTCTGCAGCTATTTAAGGAAAATGGAAAGAAGATGTATGGAAGAAAAGGAATAAGTTATTTCCTTTTCATAAGGTCTGATCCAATTTTCCATGACAATATTACTAAGAGCTTATCAGAGGGTTCAGCAAGGAGTACAGTTGAGGGCAACTCATGATTCTGACAAGGAGTAAGGAATCCGTCAAGGGTAGCCTTGGATAGAATCTAAGAATGCACAGATATAACAAATTCAAATACTTGGAATTAGCTGCTGAGTTTCCATTAAATGGGACAAAGAGGAAATGTGATGAAAAAACCCACAAATAGGTTAAATTCTGTCCTGGTATAAGTAGGTGCAGGTCCATTAACTTTCCTTGCTTTGTATTCTTCTACTGTTTGACCTTTGAAATTCTGGTTTATCCACACAGGAAACAATCCAAGACCTGAAGTTCTATTCATCTGCAATTCAAATTATCTTAACTACTCTTAAAAAAAGATTTCTTTAGTGGTGAAATAAAGCCGTAAAATTATATTGTGTGTTGCAATCTTCCCTTGCTTTCAGCAACTGTCTTCTCTGATGAATTATCTAGGTTAAGATGAATTATTCCCCTATTTTTCCAAAGTAATTGCAGTAATTCACACAAATCTATCCAAAATTTGCAACCAAGAGTGAAGTTTGCTGTTTGAGCAAACTTCCTGCCTGGTTTAGGGATTGATTTTGGTTTTCAAGGGGATGATTGTAGCCAATATAGTGGTTTGTTTTTTGATGGGGCAAGCATTTGTACACATTTGTACTCCCACTCCAGTGCAGGTAACATCTTTGAGGATGTGGCACATGTTTGCACAAGGGTCCAAATAGCTGCCAGTAAGAGACCAGACTGAACAGAAGTGTTTGTCACTTCACTTCACAGTAGCAATTTGAAGCTTTCATCTCTGGAGCAAGCATGGCTTGGATAAGTTCCGGTTTTCACTCATGCTGTTTGGAGATTTTCCCCTTTCAACCTCTAAATATTTAATTAGTTGAACACACAGAGCAAGGGAGACTGTCCTGCTGACTTTGTGGGAAGGACACTCTGCAGTATGGTGAGAGATTGTCTGTTCTGTTTCTGCTCTGTCAGGCATAGGTCTAACCCTGGATAAGTCTACTTTGAGGGACCTCCCTAAAATAGCTTAACCAGGTTCTTTAACTTCCTCTTTTCTCTCTTGGTCTGTGTAACAAACCTTCATTTAAACAGAAGTAGTTTTATCTTCTTTTGTTCCTTGTTCCTCAGCTCCTCAGAGGAAAAGAAGGAAAAAAAGAACATTGTGACCAACTGCAGCACTTACCTCTTTTCTTCAACTTCACAAAACAGGTATAAGACGAAGGGAAGTTGTAATATCAGAAAAATACTGTGATGAAATAGCTGGGAGTAGAAACTGAGCTTTAATTTTTCATTCTTGTGCTCAGATTATTTCCATGTTCATTTTTATTCTCTGCAATTCTTGGAGCATATGAATTTTGTGCTGCCCTCTTTTTTTCCTGTCACTTTTGCTCATAAGTTCCTCAGTGCACAGAAGGATTTGGATGCATAGAGAAATATTCTGTCTCCATTAAATTCAGTGCACGATTTCTCTGACCTCTTCTGTATGCTTTTCATGGTAACTTCAATGTAACATTTTGTGAGGAAATCATAAACCCTGAATTTACTTGGGAGGATAAAAATCCCCATTCTTTCCTAGCTCGTCTCTTAGCTCCAATATCAGAAAAACAAAGGAAAATGCTACTATATCAGCTTTGAATGGTAGTGATGCAGTATGCATCTGACCTGTGAAAATTCCACTGAAGGAAATTGATTTCTGGTGGGTGGAGCTGCTTTGGAATAGTTTACAGGTCCAAGGAAAAAACAGCAGCAAATGCACATGAGATGCTGTGACAATGCTTCTCTGTGCTTAGCATAAAAGCAAGCATAGTTAAAAATAAATAAAATTGTACATCTGAAAGGAAACAAATTCATTTCTGGTTTACTGCATGGCTGCACATCTGTAAGCATGAGAAGGATTTATTTGAAAGCAGGATTTCAGCTGGGGCTTCTGCTGTCTCTTGAAGAGTCTGCAGGGTGAACATTCCCACCTAGTGGCTGGCAGCAGTGTAGGTGAGGAGAACTGCACAGCACCCGAGTGTAGACCAGGTGATTCCTTTTAAAAGTCTGCTCACCACACGCGGAAGGTTTGATATCTGAGACAGACCTATCAGGTTTTGTCCAGCTTAGCCCCCAAATATTTCATTGCACTCATTAGATATCTTCAGCATGAAAACACAGAATGAAGGGACATTCAGCTTGCAGTTGTGATCAGAAATCCATTGGCCTCAGCTTTGCTGCAGCCCCAGGACTGCTCCTTTCCAGCAGGTGTGTGGTGCTGCCAAGTAGGTTCTGCACTCAAGGGGAAAGAGCTTCAGCCAGGGCTGTGCCTGGTGAGAACAGACACCTCTGCTGAGGGACTGGCTGAGCTCTGGGACAGAATTTTTCATTTGTCCCTTGCCAAAATGTTGGTTAAAACCAGCAATTAGTTCTTAACTTATTCAAACTTTAAATCATGCTTTTCTATAACCTAAATAAATGAACTCTTTACAAGGTTTAATTTCCCTTATGCTGACAATCCAATTCTGTTACTTGCTGTTGTGCTGCATCATGCATTGGCTCATTGAAAAGTCAAGAAACTGGAAGGGATTGGGTGTCTGAAATAGCTCAGATATTTGTGGTTTGACTAAGGCTGGCTTGAGTAGGCAGCAGTCCAAAGAGTAGGTTTTAAGCTTTTTTTTTTTTTTTTCTTTTTTTTGCCTTTGAAGATGAGCATCACCTACTATAACTTTGTTCCCTGCTGGTGCTGCTGCCAGATTTTGCTTACATCCCTGGGGAGTCTGGAGTCACTGGGACTGTAGTAAGTGAGCTAGTAAGAGCAGCTAGTAAGTACAGGCAATTCTGGCAAGAGGAGCAAGCTAGAAGCTGAAGTGGAAAAGCTTTCTTTTATCACAAGTGTGATAAATGGATCAGAAACGGGGATAAAAATATCTATATCCACTCTTATGTCTTGGTGTGTGTGCTTAAACCAGGAAGAGTAATGCTGGGATTGCAATTGAATCAGGTCAGGAAAAGGAGGCAAAATATTCTTATGAACACTGAGAACAATTCTACTCAGGAATTTATGTATTTTCATGCTCAGTAGTGTAGTCTTCAGAATATCTTATTGTCAGCTTGTGGGTCTTATGTTTTCATGGACCAATTTTAAATCTTTTGCATGCTGTACATGCTCTAAACTGTAAATGAGTTCTGTAATAAATACGGCTATTTCCTCTTGAGAAGATCATAGATCTACCCAAACATCTGCAAGTATACGCAGTAGGAAAATATCTGGAGTTTTGACAATGACATTTGGAGGAATTTTATTTCTATGTAAAATGAAACTTAATGACTACAAATACCCAAGGGAGTTGATAAGTATATAAAAGTGGGGGAGGGAATGGCTTTTAAGCAACCACAAAGTTGTTTTATCAGAAGAGTTGATACCACATCATGTTGTTAGTTCGGAGAGATCTAACTTTCTAATCTCAAATGGGATTTGTAATGAAAAGGACTTTACAAATGCAAGTAAGAGCCTTTGCAAGTGAGGCTCTGATGGCAGGGTTGTCTTTTAGGTGTTGATAATTGTTCAGTCACTTGCAAAGAAAAACTCCAGAGATCACTGTCTGTTCTATATGAAACAGGGCAGGGGAAATTGCTGCTTCCTGAGAGCACCATGAGAATTAAAACGGGAAACAAGTCAATAATTATTTTTTTTAAGCCAAAATATAGAGTGTTCAAATAATTATTTTCTTAATCTGCCTCCCCCCAGCTTTGCATTGTTCACTTCCTGCACCCACAAATGGAGGAGACCTGCAAGAGCAGGTTGGAAATTTGATGTTTTCCTTTCTGCATTCCACTGAGACTCTTTTTAAAGTAAAAAGGTTGCTGCAAGCTAATAGTCTTTAGAAAACTTGGGTGTTTTTTGAAAACAATCACTTGTAGAGAAAAATACCACAAAGAAAATTATATGGCAGCATATTGACTATTGCACAGAATGTGTTCAGGGAGTCCAGGAGCTAATTTTCTATCTGTACAAGAGAGAAACCTGAGAAAAACTGTTTAAGGAGTAATTTTAGTCTAAGATTAAATGAAACTCTGAAGAGCCCAGCATTCACTCAGGCCTTGACAGCATATTTCTGGTTAGCCATTTAATGTAAGCCTCTCTTCAAAAAGTAGATGCCAAAGCTTTATTATTTTAACATTTCTCGGTGGCCAAGGACAGTAGTTCCCGTAACTGCTGAAGAGACAGCATGAATAACTTTCCTCGTTAGTGAAGGAAAGGCCTCTTGAACAAATGAGTCAATAAAGCATTAATCAAAGAGGTCATTTGTTCTTCTTGATGGCAAATTCTTTATACAAATGGCATGTGCAAACAGGTAGCAGTGGCTGCAGAAAAGTACAAGGTTTAAAGGGTTTAAGGTGATGGATGGTCCAGTAGTACAAGGCTTCTTGTACTGAAATTGGCAATGTGTATTAAGTAATTCCTTATTATTAGCTGAATAATTAGCTGTGATAGAAAACCATCTTTCTTCAGCAAAGAAAAGAGTGACTAGGAAGGTGACTTTTTATACATGAGAAAACAGCTAAACTGTTTCTAATACAGATGCATCTATCCTAACTTCACTAGAATGTACTCAGTTTATGCTTTATTGACTCCTACAGGGCTTGAGCACACCCTAAACCTTAAGAGGCTACTGGCTGCTGAGTCAAAAAAAAATCAGTAAGCCAAGCCTTGTGTTTAGTACTTACTTGAAAGTCCTTTTCTGAACTGAAATTTGCAGCAAAACCTGTTTGCTTCTTCTGCAAAATTGGTCAGTTTTGTAAATGAAAAGTAAAGCATGACAGGTGATTAATTTAGGATGCAAAATTATACTTATGGTGCCATTTGGTTGAATTTTTTTGCCAAAAACATTTATGATTTTTGGGTGCCTTTTATAATTTATGGCTGAAGGCTGCTGTAGTACCCATTGATGCCATAAAGACCTAGAATATGACTAAAAACTGGGGCAGAGGCATGGCTTGGCTGAATACCTTATAGTTTATTAACATCCACTGTTCTTGGTTAAATAATTCCATTAGGTAGTGTCTGCTGGAGAGTGAAGCAAGCAGGACCTGCCTCTTATTGATCTGTGGATCTGTACCTTGGACTTTTGCCAATAGTATTTAATGAAAAGGAAGACTGAGATAAAATCATAGCCTTGTGAATGCCAGTGTGTGCTTGAAGCTTTGTTAACCCACTTGGTTTGAATCTCAATGAAGGATTCTCACATAAATAAAACAGATTATTATAAAATAAATGATGCACAAGATGTGTTTTATGAAACTGAGTAAGAAATAGCAGAAATATAAATAGAAGAAATATAAGAAAGAATATAAGAAATATAGTACTGGTCTATAAGTGGTTTAGCTATCTGTAGAACCAAAAAGAAAAAGTAATGCATCTGAGAGTGCAAATAGCCTTGCAGCAAATAGCCAGTGTGAAGAGAGAGATGGCAGATGAAACAGAAACGCTTTTCTACATAGTCTATGTTCTTGAATTTTTTTGTTTTCAGAAGGACTAAAATGGAACATAACTGAATATCAAGATGAATCCTGTCCATCTTTTGTATGGAAGAATTTGTCTTGAACAATTGATAGCTTTGTACCAAGAAGCCTGTCACAGGACAAATCCTTTATGGTGCGTTGCCCAAATATCAGCTCATTACTGGTCTCTTGACAGCCTCAGCTATTTCATTCTTTTTCTTGATAGCTAGAAGACCACCAGATGGCCCTGTCTGAAATAGCTGGAATGGCATAAATACCTAAAGAGAAGGGGAGAGGGGAGTCAATGTAGGAAATATGGAACACAGATTTCATTCTTATTCCTGTTGGTCTTTTAGACCTACTTCTGTTCTTGAGGATGGGGTGTGTCAGACCCATTTGCTCTTAATGGGAGAGATAAATACAGATTTACACATTTAGTGTAGCCATTGAACAAGTCTGATACCTGGCATGGGATTTTGGGAATGCAAGTCTGTGACAGCTCAAGGTCAAAGGGGTGGTTCAGGTCCCAGTGAGCCCATCAGGGTCTGAGTTTTTTTGGAACCCCCTGACACAGATTAGCAGTGGGCAGTTTAAAAAGGTTTGTGAGCAGTAACTTTTTAAATTGCTGCAATGGTACCCAGAATGATTCTCTCCACAGCCTCAGACATTTCTATGGGGATTTTGGAAGGAATTTTGAATGAGTTAGAGATGTAAGTTTTTTAGATGATGTGATTTATTTTCTACATAGACAGGAAGGGTGAGTTTGGTTCACATCTTTACTGGATGGTTCAAAAGGTCACAAGACCCCTAGTTACAAGGCTTTTTAAGGACTTATTGACCAATAAAACACTGCCAACAAGAATATTTATGATTTTGACCGAATCCTTTAATATTTTGTTTTATGGACTCATGCTACAGGGTAAGCTTTCTTAGTCAATCATGTTATGATACACAAATTTATAGTACTGCATTCTAAACCTCTTGTTTACCTCTGTAAGTACTTTTATTTTTTCTGTATCTTAAACTCTAAAACTCTAAACTTTCCTCTTCTTAATGTGTTTCTGTTTTGAGCTATAAATCTACATTCTTGCTTCTATCACCTAAGTTTAGAAACGTTATGTAAGGTTTCAGATCAAATCCTGTGTTTAATTTCAAGCTTTGGCTTACAGACCCAAAGTTCTGAGAATTCCCTACATTTCAGATTCCAACCCATTTCCTTTATCATAATTTTAAGTGAGTTACTTCAAGTTTTCCTTCTCCTCCCCACCTTTTTTTAAACCTTTTGGCATTAGGGGAGTCAATCCAGGTCTGCAAAAATGGTGTTTCCTTGTACATGGCATAGCCTGGAAGGGCATTTCCCCAGTACCAGCTTAGCAAATTGGCACCAAGGTGCAACAGGCAGCTGTGCTTGTGCAGGTGGGTTTTCTAGCCTGAATTTCTTGCTTAATTAAAAGGCAAATTAAATGTGCATCACATCTTTTGGTATTTTTAGCTGCAACAAGAAGAGAGCACTGAAGGCCTTTGAAGAGATTGTTAAAGAGTTTTCCCATATGATAGCAAAATTTATAGGTAAATATTTCAATATTAGCAAAACTGAAATTATTGTACATATAGTGTTTTCAGTCCGTTATCATGCTTTATTTAATACTCACACACACAAGAAAGGCTTCCAATCCTTGAAACTTTCAGCTGCTTGTCAAATTTTGGGTAATAAATAAAGGAAAAAGAGTGGATGTGGAAGATAAAGTTAATGAAGGTATTAAAGGCTAAAGCGATCTGTGGTGTCACAAGCACCAATAAAGCTTTTTGTCATGCACATGGAAACTCTAGAAACTGTTGCATGAAAACAAGCAGAACTTGAGCAATGTTAAGGAAACAAATATCCAGACCTGGGGCAGAAGGAAAACCCACCCTGAAGTGCACTTGAAGTAGATTTTGCTTCCAATGCTCTTTATAATGAGATTATCCTGTGATCCTCAAGAGCCCTGGCAATTAGTCAGGTTGCACAGAAATTTGCAATTGGTTCATGTCCAAATCACAGGACATAAATTAAAGGAACGATGCAGGGTGGCTTGCTCAGTTATGCTGTTCAATAATTTCAGCACCCTGGATCATCTGAATGAGCTTCAGTTCTCGGGGAACAGCGCGTTTAGCGATTTAAAGCCAGTTTGACTCTATTTAAGTACATGGAGGTTAGAGAACCCTTGAAGGAGTGAATGTACAATGAGCAGAGTAATTGCTTAATGGAGAGTGTAGTGCACTTGGTGGAGACTTGTATTGATTAGTGGAGGGGGAAATGGTGTTTTTATGAAAGTCATTGGTGTCTTCTTGCACCGTACAACTTAAGCACTGCAAAGTGTGTGATTTATTCGAAGCTTTAGGAGAACGGAGAGGGTATTCAAGTCTGGAAAATTTCATATGGAAAACAGTTTTATGTCTATCCAAATAATCCAGATATACTGGCCTTTTCTCACTTAAAGCTCTGGTTTAGATCCTGAACTTGAACACATAGAACCGAGAAGGGGTTTGTCTGAATAATTTTTGGGACGGATGTTTCTCTTTGATAACAAAATCTCAAAAGATATATTATTTCTTAGGAATAAAACCAGTCTAATGTAACTCTAGGCATTTATAAAGAGTTTATTACTTATTAATCTTTTGGCTCAGTATAAACCCACCAATGTGGTGATAAATTACTGAATTAATCTCACCTTGTAACCCCCGGGGCAATGCCTTCACTCCTTACAGGGTTTGAAACTGTCCAGCAAAAAAATGCAGCACTGCAGGTGTTCTGCAAGGAGAACCAGGTTCATTTATGGAATACGTATTTTTAATTTTTAAAGGATTTGCTGACAATAATATATATCCAGGGAAAAAAAAATTGTTTGTTTACATTGTCAATGAATGGTTTAGGCCCAAAAACAGAAGAGAGAGAGGGGCTGAAAATTTATTAAGAAGAAAAATGATTTTCCCACACACTGTATGCATTCCATTAATATGTTCATTCACTCTTTCCCTCCCACAAAAAGTGGAATCTTTTCTGCAACACTGTTCAGACTGGAGAGCATTTATTTAATGAAGGTTGTCTGAAAAACAACCAAAACCTCCCAGTCCTGGTGGTCTCCTGCTGAGTAAGAATCCCAATTTTGACTCTTAGCTCTCTGCCCATTCTCCACAGAAGGCTTCAGGAGGACCACACAACTAAACGGAGGCATTTACAATGG
>VXBC01005330.1:366033-422304 GCA_013399945.1 Ploceus nigricollis
ATCTGGGACGTGCTGGAAAATTTTCTTGCAGTAATTTTCTTATGATGACACCTCCTTTTCATATAGCATGGAAACACTCTACTGTAAGAACAGTTATATTGAAGTGTTTCTTAAATTTTTGCTTAGCTCAACAAAATATCTCAGACTGCTACTGATCAGCGATTGCTTGTGAGAGCTTTGTCAGTGCCTTCAGGGGGCTGATCCTGGATTTATTCACCCTAGAGAAGGAAGGATTTGGAGAGGTTCTGGTTGCTGGGGGCATTAGAGAGATGGTGATGTGAGCTCCCCTTGGCAGAACACAGCAAGAGGACAAGGGGCAACAGCCATAAGTCATGAAAAGGCAAATTCCAATGGAAAATAAGAGAAGTTGTGGGAAAAGGGGGGTGGATTTGCTGTCAGAGAAGTCTAATACTGCAGCAGATGCCCAGGGAGGCTGTTGAACCTCCATACCTGGAGGTATGGAAAACTTGAATGGCTGAAACTCTGAGCCATTTGGTTTGACTTTGAAATTTGTCTTGCTTTCAGCTGGAGGTTGGACTGGATGATCTCTAGAGACCTTTCCACCAGAATGGTTTGTGGTTCACATCTCAAATATCTGGACATGTGGTTAAGTTCCCTGGTAGGGAGGGAGAAGGTTTATAAACCAGCATGTTCTTTCTTTAAAAGTTTAAGAGGAAAAAGAAAAGACAGAACAGTTAAAGGTCTCATTTTGTTCTCATGAGAAATAAAAGTGTGCTTGAAACCAGACTTACAGATTCAGAAAACTGTTTCCAACTGTTCCTAAAGCAGCAAAAGAAACCACTGAAGTCTCAACTTGCTACTCTCTACCAAAAGCAAGCAGACTTGTGCCTCACCTTCTCAGTGATTGGTGCTATTCAGAATAGGAATATGAACAAAAAAACTGCTTAGATCTTCAGTTTTAACTCATTTTACCGATGTCTCTATTCAGCTATCATCTTCAGGACTGCTTATTCTATTTCTTCCCAAATCCCTTAGCAAAACTTAAAAGAAAATAATCCTCCTCAGCATGGCTCATTGCCACCCATCGTTATCCCCAGGATTAATAGCATTTGTGATAACTGCAATAAATTGGACCATTTCATGTTACCATGGCAGCCAAGTTGAAGGTAGCAATTTTTTCCCCAGGTTGGCTAAAGATACTCTTGCAGGTAGAAGAGATAAACTAATATTGATTAAAAATTTTCATCTGTGTTACACCAAAATATCTTTTCCTACATTTTTACTTCTCTTTGATAACTACCTGGAGTGTAGGAGTATTTCATTAAAAAAATAACTGGAGACAGAAGAACTTCCTATTTGAGTGTGTCAGTGATTAAATGGATTTGACATTTTTGTCTTGAATGAAAGGAAATTTCAAGTGCTACTGTGAAGAACTCTTACCAAGCATGTAATTGGAGCTTGTCATACAAAAACTTCCTTATATCGCTGTTTAAAAAGTAAAAATCAGGTTATCTTCTAAATTAAAGCAAAACTGAAACAAATTACAAACAGAAAAATCAACAAAAAGACAGAATTTGTAATTAAAAGAAAGTGGTCTTTTCTGTTTTTCATGGACAGAAATACTCTGAAAAGTCTATAAATGTTATGAGATTTTTTCAAATCTGCCTGTTCTGTCCCAATATCCACTGGTCTCTCTTAGCTCATGCTGTAGTATTAAAGACCCTAAAAGTCTGTCATTTTTGCAACCAAACATGTAAAGTGTTTTCTTTCTGTATTCAAATGACCTAAGAAAAGTTTTTTGCTTATAATGAGAAATTCTGGGGATCAGCTGTTGGAGTTGACCTGTTAACAGGAGGAACTGAGGAAAAAAAAATTAACAAAGCATTAAGGCAGTAATTAGATATCTGATGTTTACAGTACTAGCCAGGTTTATGTGTAATCCCAAACCTTTTTTTTTTGTGTCTGGTGTAAACAAGCGGGGTCCTGCAGCAGTGCAGGGCTGGATGAACAATAATGGTCCTCATCATAGCCAGTAATTTGGCTTTCAATGCTACTCTAACCATAAACAGTGGTGTAAGGAGGTTCTCATGCTTGCATGAGCTCTGCTGTGGTCATTGCTGTGGCATTTTTCCACTGTCACAACTGTCCCACAAAATCTTTCCTTGGCATTCAGTCAGTTTTACCTGACTGTATTTGTATGCAAAAATTATGCCTCCATCTTTTATCATATATGCTGTAATATTATAGTACTGTTTAGGTTTGTTTGAGCAGAAGACAAAAAAATGCAAAAGCTTTCTGATAGGGTAAAAAAAGGCACCTTTCATACCACACACCTGTGTCATATTATTATGTAAAGATCTTTGGTTCTTCTTGCCAAGTCTTGAATTCATCATTTCCCCCTGTAGCTGTTTCCATCAGTGTCCATGGGTTTTGTTTCCCTCTTCTCCTTCCATGCTGCCATTTTAAGCATTTGTCCTGTGTTTGCATGGGAATTCTGGGAAGCACTCATGTAGTTTATGATCCTCTGGGAACTTTTTAACATTGTGTGCTCCTGTTTCAAGGCTTAGCTGAAATCTTCCTGTCTGAGCTGCAGCTTCCTCATACAGCTGTATTTTTTCCCAGGTTGTCTAACAAATGCTGTCCTGTAAATATATTCTCTTCCCTTGCAAAAATTATTTTCCTGCTTGTCTTCTTAGTTAATATTTTTTCTAAGAGAGTGGTAGTTGCTAGGATAGAGAAAGATTGCTGTATTTTGAACAGATTTTGTATTAAGTGTTTTAATAGGTTTGATGTTCCTTTGTTTCAGTCAAAGAAATGCCTCTGCTGTGGGTTTGGATGGCAGATCTCACCTGGAAACTGTTGCTAAGTGAAACTTACTTTTGTTGGTGAATAATTTTTGTTGGAGCATCTATCAGTAAGAAAATGGGAAGCAGAATCACAGAAGAGGGGACAAGAGGGCTGGGAATGGTAGGCTGTGAGTAGTGTGGATTTGTGTGAAGCACTACTTTAATTTATGGAACCCATTTAAGGCTAATTCTATTATAAAGTTACCTAAGTTCATCTTTGATTTATTTTTACTTTTTGGAGGGGGAAACTCTATTGGCTGTTTGCTCTTTATGTGGTATTATTTGGTGTGGGTTTTCAATTGTTGTTTCCTTCATGGTTTTTTTAGCAATCTTTTCTTACTGACCATCTTAATTTGAGCTCAAGTTTCTTTACAAAGAAAATATCCTGTTGATTTGATGGCCTTATGTGGGCAGGGATTTGTGGATAAAAGACACAACTTAAACCTGTGCATCAGGCATAAATAACTGTCACATTATAACAAGAACAGAATTTGGCATAAGAGTGCAACACAAAGATATCACCTGCTGGTGATTCTGTCAGCAAAACAGAGAAAGACAGCCTGAAGTGAATACAGAGGAATTTGGTAAAAGGCCAGCTCTGAAAAAAAAGAAAAAAAATCTGACTGCCAGGGCCAGAAAATCAGAGGAACAGCTGAAAGCAGCAGTGAAAGTGCACCAGAGGTGACTTGCTGTGAAGGGTCAGCGTTAAGGAGTGTCTGAGGTGACTGCCCTGATGATGCTCCACGCTGGAACTTTCTCATCTGCAGCCTTCCCCCTGTGGGAACTGACTCTAATTAGCTCCTGCCCAGTGCTGCCTGCCTAACTCCCAGCTCATTCTGAAGGCTGCCAGGTGAGAAAGTGTGTAATTGCCTTCCCTCAAGAGGCAGCAGCTCCTCGAGTGTGAAGAATTCACACACAGAAATTCTTGAACTCTCAAGGAGCTTTTCTCAAGTATTTCTACCCTTTTTCTGTGCTAGCACAGTGGTTACAGCTGATCTGGGACTGTGGTACTGCACTTCAGGATGGGAGTGAGAGGAAATCTTCAGGATAGGATGCAAAGTTATCACAACCCCGTCTCAAAATGAGGGAAAGCAGAGTCTCTCTTCCTACTCTGACACAGTTTTCTGTTACCTTCCTGTCTTTCACAAAAACATCTTCTCTTTCATGTCTGGTTCTTAGATATTTGGAGATGAAGTGCCATCAAGAAGGTTTGTGTCCAGTGGAAGGATGAGCCTGGGCATTCAGTGATATTGTCCTGTTTGTCTTTTAACTTATGAAGGCATTAATTTTGCCATTTGAAGACCAGCCCTCATAAGAACTACTGGTCTTTTTAATACCTTTTTTTCTAAGAAGATTCATTCTTGCTAAGATTTGTAACTTATTGAGACTTTGGGTGTGAATGGAGATCATCAGGATTTAGACCATGCAAAAACATCAGGACTGTGCCAATGTTTATCTTCAGGATCAAAATTCCATGATAATGACCCTTTCCTCCTGAGCAAACGTGATTCTGTAATCTCCAATCTCTTAATCTGTGACAAAATGCAACTCATACTGTTTATGATCTTTTGGGGGTCCTTAATATTTTTTTTCACTCAGGATGTTAGAAATGTCAAAGTAGGCTCTGTGTGGTCAAAGGCTGCAGGTTTTATCTGTCTGTTTCTCTTCAAAAGATATAATTAGCACAATGCTGTTGATTTTATGCAGGAGAACCCCAGATTTGAACAGAGACAACTTTTGCTGGCTTGGTGCTCTACCAAGCCTTTGAATGATGAGATTTCTTTGTACATGACAGCATTATTTTCTGTGCACTGACATCAGTGGGAGGAGTTGCCTTCTTGTTCCAATCATTACTTAAAACAGCTGATGGCTCCTTGTGCTGTCTATTTGTGCCTTTTGGCCTTCAAACATCTTTTGGAAATAGGGTTGTAAATTTTTTGATAGTTTAGTTTACCCATTTCCAGCCTTAGGGCTTTCCTGTATCTCCTGCCACAGGTCTAAATTGTATTCTTTACGTTTGATAAAGAGAGGAAACTTGTCAGGATGGAATTTATGTGTGTTGCATGCAGGCTGGGCAGACTGACATGGCCACATTTCTAGCACATGGAAAAAGTACTGAACTCAGAGGTTTGGGGTTTAAACTGTTGATAGGAACAGACAGGAGGCAGCCTTTTCTTTGGGGTATCTTCCCTAGCAAAGCTAGAGCTTGACATGCAGAGTCCTCTGTGTATGTGTGGGAGTGAATGGAACTTCTCCTGTGTGAATCAATGAAAGACTACAATATTTTCATTTTTTAGGGGTGCAGCACAATATTGGTCATTTCATTCTTCTCTCTTCTGCTGTCTGTCCCTGGTGCTCTCCAGTGGTGCCCCAGATGTGTTGCAGGTTTGCAGTTTTTTCTGGCTTTCTGGAAGGTCATAAGGGCCTACTGAATTAGCAAGGAAATTGGCTTTCCAATGCAGGCAACTCTGCCCTTGCTCATGAGAATATTTCTCAAGGAGGTAGAAGGGCAGTGCCTCAGCTCTGCAGATAGCAGAAGACTGTGCAGCAGTACAAGACACAGGAATACACATCTCACAAAATTATCTGAGAGTACAAGGCTCAGCAACTTCTCTTGTGAGTCTAAAAAATCCTTAGCTGTGACATGCAGCAGCCTTCCAAGCTGCACAGCATAATTATTTTCCTCCTTCTCAATCTTTTCCTCCCAGCACATGATATGTTGTATTTGACGCTTAGGAGGGAGAAGATACTCAGCAAAAATCTCACATTTTTTGCTGTTTAGAGTATTTAAGTCTTGAGCAAAGTTATTTAGAATATTATTGTCAAAGATAGAATATCATTTAAGTGCAGAGAAGCATGAAACATACATCAAATTTAGCATCTTACTCAGAATGTATGTTTTAAAGTCTCTGTAGCAAAAAGAAGTGAAGTTGAGGTGACAGAGTTCTTATAATCTACAGAATAATTCTTACTGCATGTGTATGAGAAAATGATGTTTAGGTGTCACTCAGCTTACTTAAGACGTGTGACATGATATTTGAAGCCCAAAAAGCATCCCTGGCCAAAAAATTAAACAATATTTTCAAAATCTGTGTACAAAGAACCCACTGTCAGCATGACTGGACTGAGACAGGAACCCTAATGCAAGAGAACAGTGATATCTACTCAACAGTAGCAGTGCATTAAAGGAGAAATATGTATTAGAGAAGGTGAAAAAAATTGGTTGCCTGCATAGTAATTAATTTGGCAGAAATTGTTAGCAAGGTGAAGTGCTAGCAAGGCAAGAATTTTTCAAGAAGTGTCTGGAAACACATGGACATTTTGATTTTTTTTTTTTCCCAGCAGTTTGAGTAGTGTCTACCATGATGTATATCTCACATGAAATCCAGAGCTCCAATTTTAATGTGCAGGACTTTATATGATATTACAATATAAACTTTCAGTTTGATACTGCCTTTTATTCTTGAGAAAACCTAGGCTTAAAAAAAATACTGTCAAGCTGGGAAAATTCTTTGCATGGTGCCTCTTTCAGCTATTGTCTGTATGGTGACTGGAATACTGTGCACAAAAATGATTTACTGCTGGAATCTGGGTTGATTTGCAATCACTTCAAAATTCAAGACAAAAGGGGATTGGTTGGGGCTGTTTTGGTTTTGTTGGGTTTTTTACTAGTCTGAATACACAAATAAAAGGTTAGCTTGTATGCTTGAATTTGAGCCAATTCTGAATTTAATAATCAATTATGTTATTCATAATTTTCACTTCTGGTGGTTTGCAGCATAAATAGGAGTGATTAAATCAAAATAGCAGTAACAATAAATGTTGTACAACTTGTGAAGGAGTCCAAATGTCAAGTTCATATTTCTGTTTCACCCCATAAATAGGGTGTTGAAATGGTTGCAGAAGCAAATATTTTGAAAGTTTTATAGTCCTCTAGTAAATGAACAGGAGAAAATCAAGAAATATTCTAATAAATTAGCCACATTCTTTTGATTGTGCATAGCTGTTTTAGGCATGCTGTAATTTTGTAAATCAATGTACATTAAGAGAAGAGGAAGATTTTACTCACAGTTTTAAGCAGAAATTATGTAAGGGCTTTGACTTTTTGTGCTATGGAATGACCCACACCAATCAACTATTAATCAAATATGTATTTTTATAAACAATCTGAGCTTTCATTCCAAGAGGACAGTTTGGCTTTAAAAAGTGTCAGTTTAATGCTGGATGGATAGATCTGATCCATTTTCCTGTGCTGTGTAGGAACCATAGTATGGACATGGAACTCCATGTTGCCCATTAGGATCACACTATTCAAGCTTCCTCTCCCAATGGGATAAAATTCTGGCTCTTAGCTCTACCAAAAAACTGAAAAAATCAAATTAAAAATATATTTCTCAATGTTCATTTGGATTTCCCACAGAACAGATAATTAACAGTGTGTTGTGTTACATTTAAATTTGCAGATGCAGAAGAAAATTTTCACATTTCAAAATCAGTGTGTTTCTAGTGATGGTTTCAAGAAGTGTGGGAAGAGGATCCACCTAAGAGATGTGCATTGCCCACCATTTACATACCCAGCAAGGTGTGGATTAACTGGCTAATAATTGCTAAGGATTTGAGCAATTTAAAGCAGTGTGATAATACCTTGTGGAGGATTATATTAGGATTGTTATGTATAATCCTAATATATTTACATACATAATATATCCTAATAATATTACATTAGCATCTTTCTTTAGGATTACATTTAATATCCCCACCTTGGAATTAACTAAATAGGGAATAGCTGAATGGATTTACACCAGAGAAGCAGGGCAGGAAGCAATAACATGGATGACCTTGCTAATGCAAGGATCAGAATGGTTATGAGCTGACCCCAGCCTGCTGTTTCTGCTATTATTTACAGCAATGTCCAGGGAGACAGAAGCTGTTATTTGTGCCTTATTTTACAGAGCATTTTACAGACCTACAATCAGGTTTGCAGTTTAGGAAAGTGCTCACAGATGTACAAGCAGCACGTTCTTTTTGTTATTTATCTAAAACCACTGCTCTCTTAGTATAACTGATTTTGAAGCCTTCAGTCAACTTCAATTCTCATTTCCACAACAAAATCTCATTTAGTTTCAGTGGTCTCCTCTAAAGAAATAACTTGTTTGTTTAAGGACAAGGTTTTCCTTTTCACAGTCAAGTGGGAATCTGTAGATGACTTCCCACTCTGGCCTTGGCTGTGACACCTGACCTTTATTTGGTCAAATATCAGTTACGTTAAATATTGTTAACATAAGTTATGTCAAATATCAGTTATGTTAGATATTTGGCCAAATAGCAGTAAATGTTATGGTCTCCTGTTTCTTACAGGAATTAACTTCCATTCTCAGCTTCTGACAATCTTCATTTTGTCCATAGAGTTTATAGGTGTCCTAATAACCATGGAAAGGGTTGAGATAAAAATATCAATGCCACTAGACCGATCACCTTTTTCTTTTTTGCATCTATTTGTCCTGTCAGGTATTTAAAATAACACTTTCTAGCTGTGTTTGCTGACTGTTTCCAGCGTAACCCAAAATGCAGTGATTAGTGTTGTGTCTTGAAAGTCCACAACAGCTCTCAACTGGAATGCTTTGTCACCTCCTGGTGACAATGTCTGGAGAGGATTAGGAGGGGCTGTGTGAGCATTTGGTGTCACTTCAAGGCAGACAGTGAACCTGCTTCAGTGCAGGCTCTGAGACCACAGCCAAGTTTAGGAGAGCAAAGGAAAATATTCTGTTTTGTCATGCCTCCATCCTGAGCATTTGCCACTTTCCTGCATGCGCTGTGATGAACAGGAGATAGCCACAGCTTGTCTGGACATAAAGAGCTCACTGGAAATAGAAAACCACCATGTGTTTGGCTTCTGGGAGGTGAGTAAAATAACATAGGAGATCTCTACAGAAAGTAATGCCCACAATCTGGACAAAGCTCTTTCTGCCCAAGCACATGAACATTAACAGCCTGGGAAGCAGGTATTGGTCATCATTTATGGACTGATGCAGTCAGTTCACTAAATTTGATGTGGTTTGGATTCCAGGTTTCAGTAGGGCACGATGGCACTTTTTGGATGTGTTGTCTATTGCACAAAAAATGAGCAGCAGAGGCTTTGACAATGATGTTTGCAAAAGAGAGGACTAGAAAGGAAAGTGGTTAGGTATACTTTGACTGAAGCACTTGAAACCCCTGAGGTTTTTCAATTAAGTTGTTGAAAGGCAGTACAAGGGAATAAATACTCTTCAACAAAGCATGGAGTCATCTCTCACAATCCAGTGCTCCAGGACAAACAGACATGAATTTGGTGTGGGTGTTGTATTTGGGTTTGTGGTTGGTTTTTTGTCAGGAGGACACCTACAGGCTTTTCCTTGCTGGCAGTAGTGTGCCATCACAGGACATGGTGCATCAGCAATATAGAGATTTTTCCTTACTAAATATATATTTATTTTTCATTGCCCATACTGTTTATACCTGCAATTAAGTTCCTTATGTATGTGATTTGGTATATTTGACTTCAACACAAAGTATGATATTTTTATAAAGTACAACAATTTCTATTATGTTTTCTTTTGTTTGGGATTTTGAGCTACTTTTATTTTGGTGGGGGGAGTGGGGAGAATTCTGATGTGTTAATTCAGATCCATTACAGAGAAGGAGTCTGCACTTGTAAATCAAAGACTGATTAACAGTGGATATTTTTCCTTTTGAGTGGCAAGCACACTTAGGCATCAGGGAAACACCATTTTCAACTTGAGAAATTGCACCTGTATTTGAAGTGTGGCAGTCCTGCTCAGCCCTGGATATTTCTAGGGGAAAAAAAAGATGCTCCAAATTCAAAAACCACAAACCAAAATTGTAGAAGCAAATTATAACACACAAATAATTCTTATTTACTCACCTGGAGTGCCCAGGAATTTAATGAGAATGGCTTAACCAGAGAATGAAATGAAAATCCCATTCTTGAAACTGCCTCCATCATGCCAACATGACCGAAGTGGTGCAGATCATGGAATCACAGAGTGGTTTGGGTTAGAAGGGCCATTAAAGATCAGCTGGTTTCAATCCACATGCTGTGTTCAAGGGCACCTTCCTCTGGAGCAGGTTGCTCAGAGCCCCATCCAGGCTGGCTTTGATGTGTGCTCTCTTCCTGAAGTGTTGATTTAAGCCAGCTGAAGAACCACCCTGGGCAGCTCTCCTGTCTCCTTTTTGCACCTGTGGGGGGGTGAGGACAGAACCAGGGGCTTGGGACTGCCCTGCCTAAATGAGTTTAGGAACCTGTGGGCCAGGATGCCTCCCAGGGAGAGGGAATCCAGCCAGGATAATCTGCTCATGACTAGGACAGTGGAATACAATGCCTTGTATTCTTTCTCTCAGACACTGAAGAAGTACATTTTTGAAATCTGGAGTTCTAAGACTCTAAAATGGAGAAGGTAATTTTATTTATTGCTTTTTTTATTACATCCCACACAGAAGATGACTGCAGGCAGATGCCTGTTGCTGAAGCTGCTCATTGGAATTTCAGTAGCTGGTATTAAATTAGGGTTTATTCTCAGGTTGTATAGTACGTTTTTCTTTACTTAAAGAGAATGACAAGTTATTTTGCAGGCTTATTTTTTGGCATCAGCTGTTACAAACTTCTCTGCAGCATTATCTCTGTTTATAGAGAATTTCCTGGCAAAAAAAGGCTGCTAATAAACAAACTTAGCAGTCAGCATACCCAGAGCATGGCACTTTGAAACCTGCACACATTCTCAATATAACAGTGGTAACTGTCTTGATACATCCAGTTCTAACAAAATAAAGGTAAAAACCAGACTGACCACTGCTTTAAAAAATGTGGGTTTACTCTTTTTAATTGATGAAGTTTGGAAATGAAATAAAATACATCAGATATCTGTGACCTCTGGGGAAAAAAAATCAAACAAACCAAGCTGGAAAAATTATTCACCTAATGTTTTCTATATGACTTCCTTGATATGTGTGTGTGTGTATATTTGAATGACTTTCATTCAGCAGGAAATCATTGCAGTATCGAACTTGAATGTTTAGGAGAATTACCTTGCACAACAGTGAAGGTAGTAAATGTGTTTACTGCTTTTCTTTGTTTCCCCATTGCTGCCTATGTTCTGAGGCACAGCAAAGAGCACTTCATCTGTAGCAAGCACAAAATGTAGACAGATTGGTGGACCTGTAGTCTTGTGGAGTGGGAAGTTTTCCCTGCTGTAGTTAACAGCTCCCTTGAAAGGATGTGAAGTGCTACAACACTGCTTTCATGAAAATAATGAACAAAGAAGTCAAGGCAAACAATACAGGAGCATCACTGATGGACTCTGCAGAGCCAGACTGCTGTGTCTGCAGCTGCCAGGGGGGAAGGCATTGTCAAAACCCATTTCTGCTGAATCCAGTGGTGTGAAGCTGTAGCAATTTGGAAGCACAGTGCTGAGGGTGGGTTGGATTCACCTCCTCTGGGTGCTGCCTTGTGGCTGTGGCAATGAGCAGAGGCCCAGGAAAGGAGAAGGGCAGGAGCTGAGCTCCAGAGGGACACACAGAGAGGTCTCATCTTTTTCAAGAGGACCTGCTGGGCTGGTCTGTTCATCTTCTTCATAGAGACCTAGAGGATTTGCAATTTTTGAAGTCGAGGCTTTTGCTGTCCTGCATGAAAATGCTTCTGCCATGAGCACGATGTCTTTTGAAGCTACCAATTCAATCTTTCTGATGTTTTTGAATCTATAACCTGAAATTTATGTCTTATATAATCTAAATATAGAGTTTGGGATATAGCTCACCCTCTGTTTTCAAAATCCTTGCTTCTATACTTTGTAAGTGACAGAAAAGAGTCATTTTGACAGTGAGAGTACCCTGGGCTCTTCCTGTGACAGATTTCAGCTTCTGGAGTGTAAAGAACAGATGCTCCCATTGACTGGTGTTTTGGGGAGAGGAGGAGGAGTACTTCAGCCTTTCCATAAAAACACTTTAAGAGTTCATCCCACTTCAGTTTTCCTGTTCCTGCTCATTTCAGTAGCACTGAGGGGTCCCATCTACAGGTTACCTCAGGTGTTTTTCTCAGTGTTTGCCTTACATTGTTTGCTTATTAACTGTAATTAAATATGAATGATGGAAATGAGATAGGAATAGGTAACTGTCCTACCAGAAATTATTGAAGATATTAAAGTTTCTTTTTTTTATCTTTCATGAAAAAAAAAAAAGTGTTCTCAAATGGCTCTTCACCTGGGGATGTTAGAACTTGTCAGGAATAAAGGTTTCCCTTCAGAAACTGAGCAACTGAAGGCCAGACACAGTTAAAATCCCTTCCAGAGAGTACAAGAAAAGTCTTAAAAACCACCAGTCACTAATTCAGGTGCCCCCCTCCACCCTCTGCCGCTAAAGGCAGTGAGTGGTGCTTTGGAACCAGAAGCTTTTAGAGGAGTATGGAACACACATGCAGAGCTAGTAAATGTTTTGCTTTTCCCATTGAATATCCTATTTTTGTATTTTGGGACTGTATTCATATTGGACTGTATTTGGGATGGCCTGCAAACTTGCTCTGTTCTCTGGATCTCTGCTGAGATTTTTGGTGAGAATGCCAATGTTAATTTGGAGTTTTGTTTGTGACCTGGATACTTGCCTGTCAGGAAATTAATTGGAACAACTTGGTCTTATAGGGATTGAACTGAGGGAGAAAAACAATCTGTCGATTTCAATCAGTGCTTAAGTCATATTTTTTGATTTGTACAAGAATTAATTTTATAAAGTCCAGATTCTGAATTCATTGAGAATAACATTTATGGGTTTCACTGGCAACAGCACAGGCTCTATTGCTGCACATCACAAACAGGGATGTGTGAGTGCAGGCTAACACAGAATTCAACAGAAGGCTACTTCTACAATGTGTCCTCTGCTGTTTTCCTGAAGAGAAAGCAGTTTAATTATTAGAGACTTGACAGCCCTGAAGTCCAGGGCCCTACAAGGCATCCTTTAAGGGAAACAGTATCTTGTACTTTTTCTTGGTTTTGCAGTTGTTTTTTTTTAATCTATGGATAGCTTACCTTCTGGAAAACAGCTGTGTTTGCAGCTTTGCCACAGCATTTGCTTTTATCTAGGAAAACATTAAGCAGAAGTTGGAACATTCTCTTATCTTTATTTATTCCTGGTTTTGCTTTTTTCTTTGCTCCTGTATATGGGAATATGCTTTTGGAGCAGGGGCTGATGTAGCAAGCATTTCACAGTCCACCTTCTGTTTTATGAACCACCAGCAGTCCATGAGCTACAGGCTCAAAAACATTTCAGTGCACTGGGCTGGAGCCCTCTTCCTGTTTAACCATGCAGAGCAGCAGGATAAAATTTTGGCCTGATGTCCAAAACTGGAGAGAAATAGAGGGAGAGATTTGACTGTCCATATCTGCTGGTGTGCCATGAGTCCTGATTTCTTGGCTAGTGGGGAATAGCCAGCTCATTCCCTGCACAACGAGAACTGAGGTGCTTATTGGAAGGTACACAACTACTCTGTGTGTCCTTGTGGCCATTTCCCTATGTTTTATCCAGCTTTTGATCCATAAGTAGTGAGGATTGTTTTATAACTAAGTTCCCAGTTCCCAGACCTGGTTATTTGTTAGGAGCATTCATTTTCTGATTCTCTTTGTTTAAAGCATTCTGGATGCAGGTGCAGCTCTCTGGAATTTTCATTCTTTTCTTCTTGAGCTGGTTACTTTCCCAAATCACTGAGATTCAGAAAATGTTCTTAGGGTTTGATATAATCAGTTGTTGCTACTACAATATGCACCTTTCTGGTACTATTTTTCAAATTATCTTACTGAATTTCCAGGAGAGTAATTTCTGTCAAAGATCTATTTTCAGTGCTCAGAAAGGATGAAGGTTCCTAACTCTGTAGTTGGAAGAGATCACAGTGCAAATGAAAGCAAAAGCAAAAGAGATCTCCCTTAGGAAAGGGTTGGGGAAATTAGCCAAGGTTCAGGAGCTTTCAAATCTAAGGAAATCCTCAGCAGGGGAAACCTGAGGATCAGAATGGTAAAAATAAGACAGATGGTGTTCCTTGTTAAAACCCTGGGAAGCTGTGGATTTCCTAAGTATCTGAGCACTGGTTATTATTCTCCTCTGTGCCTAGCAGCATTCCATGCTTTCCTGATCCATAACTAGAAATCACTATCCATCTGAGAGGTAGTGGCCCTCCAGCAGCAGGAAAACTGACTGGATTTCCTTGGAAAAAACCCAGCTTGTTCAGCTGGTCTTTGAAATCATAAAGATAGTTTATGCCCTTTGAAATCATAAAGATAGTTATCCATCTGCAGGAACAGTCCAAGGAGCAGAAGCTTAGGAAGTTGTCATCTACAGTCACATAATTTAGAGTCAATCCTCGCTGTTCCCATGTTTTATATCCTGGAAGAGATTTGGGAAGTGTCATTATCTAGCCAAGATGGAATCAACTGAAATATATTTAGACTCAATCCTGGCTTACTGAACCTTGAACTGATGAGGTCACTAAACAGCTGCTTGAAGTACAGGGGTTTCTCTTTTTTGGTGTCTTTCCAGGTGGACAAATACAAAAATCAATGACTGAATATTGGATGAAGCTTCAGTGGAGGGAAGACAGATTGTATTAGTATGGATGCCATGCATGAGAAAAATATTACAGAATAATGAAAAATATTACAGAATAATACAAAAACAATTGAGGTGGTCACAGGTTTGTTGTCTCTTATGCTTTTTTTTTGCTGTACATAAATTCTGTTTTCAGTCCTGCCTGGTAAGATATCAAAGAAGATGGAGATGTGAAGAGCTTAGTGTGGTAACAGTATCAAGAGCAGGAGAGTTTAACCCATGAGAAAATTAAGTTTTTCCTGTTGTTTTCTCACAATTTTTACTATTGATATGTACGTGAGATGCTTCTATCAAAGGATTAAATCAAATACTTAGAGGCTAATTCTCACAGCTTTACCCAATCATTCAGCTTGATTTATTGTTCTTGGCTTATACAGTTCTCATCAGTTAACTTATTCTCTCAACAGGTGGTCACATAATTAAAATGGATTTTTATTGCAATTAAAGCATGTAGCAGTTTCTGTTTGCCAGGAACCAATCATATTTTAAACCAGTGTATGAGAAGAGTAAAAGTATTGGGGGTGGGTGGTGATGAAAATGGCTTGAGAGTGCTGAAGACAAGTTTTATTCTTTGGAGTACCTTTCTGAAGATGTTTGGGTTTTTTCTTTTTTTTCCCCTAGTGAGATGGAGGGACATTTGATAAGCATGTGGCTGGGTTGCTTCTCAACTGGTGATGCTGATTGTGCAAAAAAATGTTAATGGCTTTTCAGAGCTCCAGGGAGGGAACTTTCACTGAGAAAATGTGTGTATAGGCTTGTTATGTCCAATCTGGCTGTTCTGGATTTGTTTTGTGGGCAATAGAGAGAAATAGGCACTTTTTGTTCCAATTCAACTCCTCTGGGGGGAAAAAAGAATGTAGTCTAAAAATGGATCAGACAATTGGGCCCTCAAGTACTTATTTCTCACTATTGATTAGAAAGAGTCTGAGGCTCCAGGCCCACTTGCTGGCATCTTCACTGCAGATCTGTAAAGTTAAGTGAAATAAATCAACCTTGGAAAGAAACAAAAAATTAATCCCACTTTGGCCACAAGCTGGTTTGGTTCCCCCTGCCCCCCTATTCTTCACTCTGATTTTAACAGCTAGGCTGGATTTTTGTGCTTTCCTCCACCCTGAGGTACCACCCAAGACTAGCCAGAGGTCTGAAACCAAGCTCTGCTCCTCTGGCTTTGCATCTTTCTTACAATCTGTTGGGTTTTATTTCGTATTGTAGGATTTGGGGTGGTTTTCAGTTGGCTGTTNTTTGTTTTGAGTGTGGCTATACTCGTTGTTTTTCTCAAATATAATTTGTGTGGGTGTGCTGCTGGTTTATTTGCAGATTATGCAAATCACCAAATATTCAAAGAGCAACGCTTAAATTTTATAAAGTGCCAAGGATCAGTTCTAGTTTATTGAAGGTTTTTTTAGCCACTTTAGCAATTGGTTTTTCAAAGGGACCTGAAAGACCTGAATTGGGCAATCCCATTAAAACTCCAGGTTTTCAATTTGCCTATAGCAGCTTTGGAGAGCTCATCCAGAAATGCATTTCAAAAGTTGGTCAGGATGAAAAGAGCAGATTTTTTGTGCCCACAGTCGAAGTCAGCGTGCAGAGAAATCTTATGATACACAGCCCTTAGTTTGTCTGAGGAGGATGCCTTTCTTGTTCATTTTTCAATTTTCCAATGTAACACTCTCCAGAGCATGACTTTGGTGGCAGGCAGAGGTGGGTGCTCTGGATTTCCTCCTGGAATTAGGTGTGTCCACCTCACAGCTCGTGCTGTTTCTGTCTCAAACCCAAACACACAAACTGTGGTGATTTGCAAGTTGTCACATTAACCATGCTGCTGCAGCCCCTGTCCTTGTCCCTGCTCCAGGGACTCCCTTTCCCTACAGCACCTCTGCTGCCTTGAAGATTTTCTGCACCATGTGGCACTGAAAGCTTCTATCCATGCTCAAATTCAGAGGTAAACAGCACCAGAGGGGTGAGGAGATGTTCTCTGCTCCAAAAGGTGTGGGATGCGTGACAACTCTGTGCTGGCCACTGCCAGCCTGCCACAGAACTAATCTCATTGTCTTCTGCATCACGTGGATTTTGGCACAGCACAAGAATTCCCAGCTGTCTCCTGGCAGTTACTGATGTAAAACCCTGTGGAGTGTGTGCCATCTGCTGCTTGAGCAGGGATTTGATGACTTTGGGAGGGGAGCTGGGCATAGGCAGGGTCTGAGACATCCCTGTGGCAGCCACAGGGAAGGGGAGACTTTCCAAAAGCAAGGTGTGAGTGTTGCCTTTTCCCCAACCTGGAGATGAAACTCAAGATAATTTTACTAAGGAGGTAATAGAAAAGGGGATCTTTAATGAAGGTCTTCTGGGCAGTTATGGAAAGAGAAAATGTACTCACCCCCACCCAGGGGTGAGTACGTTTTTATAGGTTGTAGGACATTAGCATAATTGATTAAAAGCACCAATTAGGAGGACAAGTGGTGATGCAATTCCCCCCCAGGTCAAGCCCCTTCTCTGGAGCCCCCCTTCAGCACTGGCTGTGCTTTGTCCATGAGAATGGATCTCAAGGAGTTGTTCTCAGCCTTGGTTCCCAGGAAGAACCAAGATGGGATTGGGGCCTTGCACCTGCCAGGGCTTGGGGCTCTGGAATTTGTTTTGTCTTTCTGCCAAGGGAAAGGCCATGGAAAATTACTGGGAAAACTAGTCCCTAATGAAATAGGTGACAGAGCTACAAATATACGTGTGAAGAATACAGAGAACATGTGAAAAAAAAGGGCAAAACCCAAATGGCATCGTGAGGACCTGCAGGGCAGGTGCTTGAAGGAGAGCAGAGTGGTTTTACTGGAGGCCATGAGGTCTGTGGCTCTCTGGTCCTGTTCCATCCCATTTTCCGTGCCTCTCTTTTGATCCTAAGCACCACAGAATGAATTTTCAGGTGGATTCAGTTGGATTGTGGGTATGGGCTCATGGGACACTTCTGCAAGGGGGACCTACTTCACCACTTTCTGTATGGGTGTAAGGACAGGGAGCACAGAAGGTTCCCTCTGTCTCTTTTTTTTTTTTTGTCTGTTTTGTTTTTGGTTTTTTGTTTGTTTTTGGGGTTTTTTGGGTGGTTTTTGTTGTTTTGTTTGGTTTTGCTTTTTTTCCCCTCTCTCCCTCCAGTTCATGAAAGACTTGTTTTCTACTTCTCTCTCCACCTTCCCTGTTGAGGTGTGTGGGCACTGGAGATGAGGCAGGTGATTCCTTGGCTTTTAGCTATTTCTTTAAAGGCATTTGAATGTCTTTTTTCCTTTTTGTCAAGACTTTTGAAATTCTGTTCATTGAAAAAATGTGTTGAGCTATAACCTGTTGTTAAGACTGCCCTAGCCTTTGTCTGCTATGTTTGCTATTCTGTAGTTGCCTGGCTTTGACACCTCAGAATCAGATTTTTTATGCTTAGAGGGAGTCTCAGATGAATATTTATGGACACTTTCACCAATTCCACTTTTATGACAGAAGAGCAAGGGAAAAATGCTTTGATCATCTTTTAAAAAACCCACCAATACAAAAAAGCATCTTTTCAATTATATCTATTTTTCTCTGGGCTCAAAATTTGGAATAAGGAGAGGTGCCTTTTAATGTGCCTTTGGAAACTGGCCTGTGCTTGGTCAATGAAATAACATTGAAAAGACTGTAACTTTCTCCACAGGAACAAAAACCCCAAAACCTCTGCATGTTAAAAGCATGCAATAATCCATATTTATTAATATCTTCAAGAAGGTGATGAGCAGTGATGATGAGACAGTTCTCTGTGGATCTCTCTCTTATGGGCATATAAGAAAGGAACAGGCTAGAGAATACAGGACAAAAGGAGGTCAAGCATATAAAGAAGCAACAGAGAAGAGCATGCATGTTTGTGTCTTTCCCAGAATATGTTTATTTTGAAGTGATTAGGTGAAGGCATCCTTAGTTTTGAGGTACCCTCATTTTGAGTTTCGGCTTTGCAGGTAAGGTGTGTGCCTAGGCTAGGGCAGGAAAAGGCTTTGATTTGCCTGTAACTATTAGATCTGTGGTGAACAATACAAGCTGACCTATTATTACACCAGAAAAGTTATCCTGAAGATAGGACTTTTTTTCTTTTTTTCTTTTTCTTTTTTTTTTTCTTTTTAGGGAGGCTGTCGTGCACTCTCATCTGTACTTTAAGGGTGGAAGGGAAGGCAAATCAATCTTTCCTTCACTGAATGCAGATGAGACACCTCTGTGAACAACCTAAATAATTTCCACTGAAGGCCTAAAACTCTAAGAACTTGACCTATATATCATGAAAGAGAGGTATTCAGGCAGAGCAGCTGGTGGGTGATGTTGGGAAAGAAGAGGTGTGGGACACTTGCTAAAGCAGGAGGTCAAGAGCTGGGTGATCTCAGTCTCCATTGCTGACTACCACTCACTGTTGCATGAATCATGACCTCAGTTCTCAAGAGAAGCTCCTACCAACCTTTGGGTACCAGTTCCTCAAATTGTGGGGTCATTGGGTGCTGGCACAGCACAAAGAATTTGTTGCTTCTGCCTGAAGCTGACATGGAATTAAATGAGAAGATAATGAAACAGACCTATAATTAAGTTTTATGTTATCTGATTGAATTTAAGCACTGAAACATTGCTGAATTGTTTTATCCCCTGTTGTTCTTAAATGAAAGGAGTAATGGTGCAAATGAAAACCTAAAATCTCTGTGGGGGCAATTTTTCTGGCCCTCTGTGGAAAAACAAGGTGAAACCTCCATGGAGTTGGACATTGGATTGACTGTGACAGCATTAATTTATCCACTCTGCTTTAGTTTGAATGGAGATGCAAAATTCCTGCTGACAAAAAGAACCCTTACTTTTGATTCCTGATGTGCCAAAAATTCAAGCCAGTGCTATGGAAGGAGTACAATGCAGAGGTTTGTGTGTGTGTGTGTGAAGGGCACAACCTTTTTTAATTGGTGTCTTCATAACAACTGATTCATTTTTATGCTAATTTTTTTCTTTAGACAGAGTGAAGTGTGTTATAAAATCTGCAATTCAAGACATACTGAATGCTCCCAGCTACTTCTTTTTATGAAAGATGAATTTTGAAATTGATTTGTAGCTTCTTTATTTTTCAATTAGTAAGAAAAAAAATATAAGCAATTACTTTTATTACCCTTTCAGTTGATTTCATTTAACCCCAAATCACAATTTTTTCCTAGTTATTTGATATGAAAATTTGCCTGTCACATGTGTTCACAGGTCCATGCTTTTTCTAGAGGTGATCTTCACACTGAAGTATCTGAGCATCCTTTTTTTTTCATTGACCACCATGGTGGTGTTAATCATAATGTTTTATTAATTAGTTCACTAATTTAAAAAAATATTAAAAAATTTAATGTGGGGAGGAGTGTTTTTGAGGACCTAAGAGGGAGTTTAAATTAATGTGTAGTTTATATTAGAAATCTGAAAGTAAGTGGGTACTAAATAAGGTTAATTTTGTCATCATTGTGTTAAAGCAGTTACTAAGAAAGTTTTATATGTTGCATAAAATAATTTTATTCCTCAGGGAAATTTATTTAAAGGTTACACTTAGATATGACACTGAACCTCAGCTCTTGCTCATTTTTGAAGCGTGTTTTGAGATGTCATATTCAAAACTACAGCTCTCACCACCAGAGAACACAAAAAAGTGGCAAACTTTCAAAATGGAAGGTTTTAACAACACTTTCCTCTTCACAGCAGTGAAAAACTATTGATTCACATATTAACCCACATTGAATTTGAATTGGTAGAAGAACAGTAAAAAACCTTGCTCATGTTCTGTGCTTACTGATGTGACCAAAATGATGCCATTTTTTTCTAATGTTTTTACTTCTTCAGCTTTACTCAAAATTGCTAATATTTATGAAAATTCTGAGAATTATTATTTAGAGAACTAAAAGCATCTCTGTTTCGAAGGAGGCTGTGCAGATATTGAACAGCTGTAAGTGTAATATAAGCACACAATCAGTTCTAGCCCTCTGTCTGAAGCAGAGCTGTAAAGTACGTGCATCCATTTGCATATAAACAAATATATGTTGCAAGTTTTGCCCTTTTTCCCATGGATTTCCTATGTTTAAAAGATGATTTTCGATCACAGTAAAATTCTGATCTTGCAGAATTCACCTTGTGAGAGCAAAGCATGCTGCCACAACTTATTTTGAATTAGTAGCCTTATTTTTAACATGCAGTTTAATGTAAGAACATGGAAATTCTGTCCGGATTTTTGATGTGCTTAAATCCAAACTCACACTAAACTGGTGCCTTGCCTCCCTTTTCTATGACAAATAGTTTTGTGTCAGTATATAACTCCTTTCCAATATTCCTTTCTAACATCACTCCGGTAGCTTTTGCTACAAAGGGGATTTTCTTGAAACAAACACAATCCAATGTGATAATTTGGTGGTATATAAAATTTTTAACCATTGAGCAAGCAGTGAAAATTAAATAAGCAATCTTTACCTGAGAATGATTATTTAAAACAAAGCTATTAATAAAATCCTCTGACAGGTGGAGGCACTTAGTAATATCAATTAGTTCTCTCTTTAGATATGAAGTATTCATTTTATAAATTTATTTATTCTCTATATAAAGTTTGTTGCCTCTTGAAAAATGGCTTGCTATTGGGAATGCATCGTGCTATTCATTTAGAAGAATATTCTGTTGGTGATATGGACAGGATTTCAACAGTTGGAGGGAAAAAAGAACAAGTGGTTATGTTTTGCAACCATGAAGATGAGGCTGAGTGTTGGATTAAGAAAGAGATTAAGAGCTGTCTTTGTGGAAATCTTCTGTTCAGGTACCGTGTTTGCTGTCTGGAGATGAGAAGTTATCATAGGCATTGCTAGAAATGCATGTTTTTTCTGTAATTCCTTATTTCTTAATTATCTTTCTCTGTTAAAGAGAATTAATGTTGTTAATCTCTGTGAAATCTTTTGGAGACTCAAAGATAATTTGTTTCAGGCTGGTATAGAACAGTCATGAAGGGCAGAAGTAGAATTTAATTGTAAGAACTTAATTAATCATTCAGATTGCTCAGCTGATGATCTGCATGAAAATTGTTAAACAGAATAAATACCAATTGCTATGAATCATATCAGCATGGGGATGTTAAAACAAATCATGTTTTGGGGTTTTTTTCCCCCAGGCATTTTAAAAAGTCACCATGCTGTCAGTGAACTGAAATAGAGAAGGGAGATCTGATTTCGTGTTCCTTTTGCTCTGTGTTTGGGGTGCAAAGGGGAGGCAAACACCTGCATGCTCTCTGCAAAGGGGCAGTCAGGTGGTGCACCAGGTATTTTAAACAGCTCCAACAAGACTGGAATTGGAAAGTTGGCATCTATTCAGTCTAAGGAAACCTCTCCCCTGTGGGGAAAGTAGATATTTAGTCAGACTGAGAAAATCCAAAGGGAAGTTCTGGAAAAATTCCACTTAGGTTTTATAAAACTAGTGTCAAATAAAAGTAATTGGAATATGAGGGTATTACTCTGATCTGCTTCTAATAAATGCTAAGAGGCAGAGACAATTGTGATGTTTTTTTCCTTTACTACAGTTTTTTACTACAGAGGATGTGCTGGGTTTTTCATTACTTTCTTATTGAAGATACAGTAATACACCACCCAAATTCACTTCTAGCTAAATATAAACAGGTTAGGCTATGCCTGATCTCTGAAAAACAATGTGCTAATATAGACTTTCTCTTAGACATGCCAATTTTATTTAATTTTATTTAATATGCTGTATATTTTTGTTCAACCTGTAGTTGTAAATTTTACTGGACAACAAGAAAAATATGTTGTTCTCCAATGCAAGTGATTTTCCACTGTGTGGTTGAGTCAACTGAGTAGCTGGAGGGAGTTTGAAAGAGGGAATTATAGCCAGTTCCAAGTCAGGGAGATGTCTGAAAAGAGGAGAAAACAACAAAGAGAATTAATGAGGTAACAGCAGAAAAGTGAAAATTTTCCATCTTTGTTTGATTATCTAAGGAGCTTTGGGGAGAGGCACTCAGCTGAATGATATTTTTCAGGGTAACGTGTTTTGTATAGGTCTGTGGCTTCTAGTTTTTCTTGTGGTTTATGATGGATCATGTCACAGGAAGGTTAGTAAAAGTGGCCATTTATTTTCTTTTTTTTTTTTTTTTATTTTAGATTTGTTATTTGTTGAAGTTTGTTGAGGTCTTTTGAAGTCCACACCTGGAAATAGATTTTATAGTGCAGTGGTGGGATCATGGCACCACTGTCAGCATAGACCTTGAGACCATAATGAAATCAGAGATGCTATTTACAACTCATGTCCCTGTGCTTGTTTCCCCTTTGCTTCTGAAAATACTCATTCATACTGATCTGAGGGTGGATGAGGAGGGGAATTCTCTTGGAATTCTTCCTTAGGCAGTGTGATGTTGATAAGGCAGTGTTATGTTTTATTCCTGCATCTGCCCAGCCTTGGTCCAGGTATGTGGTTAGGAAAAGTTAGTATTTCCCTGTGTGTAACACTTCTGGAGCATGGAGTCTGCACAGAATCCTCTGTGTTGCTGACTTGTTATTCAGCATCACACATGGATAATTATTATTCTTGTAAAATAAAACCCAATAATTTGACAGTGACTTATGAAGAATGCTATTTCTGTTAAGTCTTAAGTTATAGCAAGGGCTGGCTTATGTTTTCCTTGCAATAACTCCTTTTTGTCCCCTCATCCACTGCAATATCCTGGTAAATGATGTAAAAGGTGTAGGGAATGGTGGTCAGTTTGTGTTCTTTTTCCTTCCCCTGCCAGGGGAGGCTGCAATGACAGGTGGAGGAATTTCACTCTGATGAAATCCTTGCCTGCATAGGAAGGAGTGCACAGAGAAAAAAATCATGTTTTTGAGTGGTACCATGGTACCCTGGGAGTCCCCTGAATTAAAACAGCTTCTGCAAGAATGTCCTAACAGAGACCTCATTAAAAGCCCAGCTCCTGAGATGCTCATGATCTGGAAGGTGAAGAGCAAGGGTATGGCCTGGAAGCATCCATTCCTTGAGGGGCTACTTCAGGAACTGAGGAACAAGCTGGGGAGTGCTTGACTGCTCTGGAAGGGGGAAAAATCCCCCTCCAAAAGGGAATTCCCAGTAAGTTCTGTGGCTGCTGCACCTTGCCTGTGAAATGTCAGAGTTCCTGGGTGGCCATGTCTCATGCTGATGCTCCCTGGCTACCTGTGGCCTCACAGGCTGGCCAACAGCCCTGGAGCAGATGGAAATTGGCCCACTGTGCCTCTTCCTGACGTGGTGGCATTCCTCCTGCACCCCTGCCATTGCAGGTGTGGTACAAAGCAGGAGGTCACCATGACTGAGCCAGGCTGAGAATCAGGCTCCTCACCCACAGCTACTCCTGCTCTCCCTGCATGAGAAGAAAGAGATTTATTTCAAAGCTTTAAATGCTGTTAGGTTAAACCTAGGATTTTATTTCCCTGGAGTGAATCTATGGAAAGAACAGAAGGGCTCCCCCTTTTCTGCTTTTCTCCTCCCATGTACATATTTCAGTTGTGCTTTTTTTGTTTTAGCACCTGGAAAATGGCATGGTGGTTTTTTTTAATATCTGCTTCTTCAGGTCAGAACACTTGCTGATGGAGAGAAGCTTTTAGCCATATGTTAAATGTACATGCTGTCAGATTCAAGTGCAGTGCTGGGATTTAAAAGGAAATTTCAAAGCCCTGTTCCTGCCTCTTGCTGTGGTGTCTGTGTAGTTGGGCTCTTCAAAGGGATTTTAGCAGAGCAGTGATGTTGTGAAAGGACTGTAGACACAGTTCTGAGGAGGAGCATTAAAATATTTGCCTTGGGGAGAAATGAAAACATCTGACTGTTTTCAAAGAGTAAGTAATTCTTTTACACCCATGGAAATTGTAAATAACAGGTTCTCCAAGCACTATTGTTTGAGTTGATTTTTGCTCTGGGAAGTTCCCACTTTCCATCTTTTACCCGAACAATATTTTAAGAGGTGTGCATATACAAATTATATAATTTTACTTCTCATCTTAAAAAAAAAAAGCCAGAAAGTCCTCTCTCCCTAAGCCCCATTCTCATTTATATTTGGAAGAAAAGAAAGCTCTCTCAGCTGTCAACTTGCACAGAGACTGAATCAGCTCAGATCTTGGGCAGTGGCTCCTGAATTCTGAAGTCTAGAGACTCACATGGTCCTTTGCCTCACATGGACACATCCCAGAAAGTGCAATTTCTGATTTCTTATCTCAGCCTAGTGAGAGGTTTCACACTTTTCCCCATGACACAGGAATATATTTAAAAGCTGTACAGTTTTATAAGTGAAGATCTGATCAAAATGTCATCAATAGGTCTGGCTGCTATCCCCAGACTGGCCTCTGATTTTGTATTCTCTTGGGCAAGCTACTTAACACATGGTTTCCTCACCCAAAATATTCAAGCAATACCTTCTGGGGACAAAAATGAAATCTTTAGGTGACAGGAGACACTTAAGGGCAAAAATCATGCTCTACCATGATGATTATTCTTCTTCTGAGAAGGTGCACTTTTCAGTTCTAACACTTCTTGGTGATGATTAATCGGGTTGTGTGGATTAAATTTTCAGTGAGAGTTATGAGATACTTTCCTAAAGAATAATGCATTTTAAATGTTATGTGAGATTTAAGAATTAAAATTTTATCTCATATTTCAAGGAATTTTAAATGACCTTCAGACTGAGCCAGCCAGTGGTTTGAATATGCTAATGAAATCACTTTGCTGGCAAGATGTTTTGTTTGGTAATGAAACACAAAACTGCTGACCGTGTTGAGCTGCTGCTGTTTGTCTGTCTAAGACAGTAATATTCATCCATGCAGTGTGTGCAGGCAAAGTTCAGGGATGAATATAGATGACCAGGATTTTCTGGGAGCTCATAGAATGGTGTCCTTTGGGTTTTGATCTTTGTAACCAGCTGATGACCTTTATTTTACACTGATAATGAGAGAAAGTGGTGTTACTCTATCACTCATCTCCATGAATACAGAAAATAATTGAGTTCTCATCACTAATCATTTTAGTGAAATGAGAAAGTCCCACTTAACCCTCGTCTTGTACTTTTACTGAGTAATGTTTCTGAAGCATTGTGAGAATGTTTGCTGCTTAATTCACTGCACAGTGAAGATATCAAAGTCTGACTCCAATATTTTGAATGAATTTCAGTCTTTTTGGGGTTGTTTTCTCTTTGGTTTTTTCCTACTTGATTGTTCATTTTCATTAGACTCAACCTAGAGGAATGTAATAAATTACCAGGTTGAAGTATGAACATTAGAATTGTCTTGGTAAAAAAGAGCAAAATGTATCTGCACAGGTTGTGATCTAAAGTATTAAAGTTGTCTAAAAAAAATTAAAAATCCAGACCTCAGAAGATTGAATTGAATTAAAAAAAATCCACAGATTTCCTTTTTATCTTGTGCCTTTACTACTGAAAATCTTATTAAGTAACATTGTATAAATTATCTCAAATCTGGATAAATTCCAAAAGAGTGGATGTCTGACGTTGCAGTTTGTCTGGGAAATTTTCCTCCCACAGTTTATTCTGTTTGTACAATTTTCCTCATACAGTGCTCACAATGCTGCATATCAAAAAACTTGGATATTTTTTCTAAAATAACCTCAGGTAGTAAAAAAAAAAATTAATTTATGAAAGGTCATGAAAGACACTCAGAGCATTAGGAGAGAACTTTGATACAGTTTTTGAAATCCTGAATTACTTTTTGTCGAAGCCGAAAGTTTCCGTTTAAATTTGTTGATTTGATTTTATGCTAAAACTGCTGAAACTGAAGATTTTGCTTTTTGCTTTGGAACAGTTTTAGAGCTGAAAAGTGTTCATCAGTTCTGCTGGTCAGATATCCAAATGTAGTTGGGAACATATCGTCCAGTTTCTCTTTCGTGTGACACATAACGAGGGAGGAGTGGGGAATAGGGACAGGAGGCACGAAGCAGAGGAGCACAGCAGAGGCTGATTTTTATTCCAGGAGGAGAAGAAGGGGGAGAAAAAACCAACATCCTCATTATTCAGTACATTCCCTGTGAATTTTACCACATCCTTGTCCAAAGCTTCCAATAAAATTGACCAATGGGCAAAAGTATTAATCAGTCTCACAGAACCTTATGTCAGTGCCCTCACACTTCCCTGGAGAGGCTTGGGCATGTGAGGCACACACTCACCTCTGCCTGTGAATCATGGAAAGTGCCTGGGCTAGGAAATTTTCTTGGTTATTCCTTTTATTTAAGTTAATTTTTAAGAGCTGGATATGTGGCATGGAGATGCTCATGAGGATTGTCTTGCTATAGCAGAAAATTTTCTGTGACCCACCAAGGGCTGGAGCAACAGTGAGACCATGGAGTTCTTTTCCCCAGGAAAAAGCAGAAGGTGCAAGCTGTTCAAAGGTGGCACAAGAAAAGTATCTGGGGGGTTGTTCCCTGGCCTTTTTTTTTTTTCCATTCAATTGCTTGATTATGTAAGCCCAGTTTCCAAGAAAAAGTTGTGTTCAGTAGATTTTTGCACTGTGGGCGGGGGACTAGCAGTACTAGTTTGTACTGCTGGTTAGATTCTGGCTTTTCTGACAGAAACTTTTCTTGCCAACTTAAGCAGTAAAAGGACAAATTCATAGCTGATATGCAGCAATAGATGATGTGTTCTTAGGTGATGTGTAATGTTGATGAATATCAGTATTAATGGGGTAGATATTCAAATAGCTGACCTGGGTGGTTCCAAGGTATTTTCTAGGGCCAGATTTGTCATCTCAGCAATCTGGCTTAGCAGCTTTACCCTGGCAAGCAATCTCCCTTAAGTTCTATTCATTTCCTGTGCTTTTTTGCCCTGCTGTACTTACACTCATTCAATTTTTCTCTTCCTTCCATCTTTGTGTTATCTCAGGGTATGTCTGAAGGGGCATTGCTCATTTCAGATGTGGAAATGGTCAATTCCCCTTATTTCCTTTTCATAAATCTCTTTTACTTTTTAAATAAACAAGACTTGTTGATTAACAGCATTTGGGGAAAAAAATGTTCTGCTACTGAAAGCATAAACTCAGAAGCAGGGGATGCATATTTTGCTCCGTTTTATGTTATGTGAAGGGACTTTTAAAGTGCATGTGCAAGATTCAAATTACCACTTGCACTGCATTCTGTGTACAGGAATATTTACCAAAGCTTTGTGAAAGGAATGTTTGACTTAGGCCTTGAAAAGCAAAACTGGGAAAGAGTTAATGGTTTGGCTGCTGTAGCATGATGAAAACTTGCTGGAATTACAGATCCCCTTTCTGAAATGACATAAGAAAAATGGAAAGAAGTCACTTGGAAAAGAATAAAAGCACTCCCTGAAAAATTAGGTTTCTAGAAATAGCATTATATGGATTTCAATTCATAACTGGGTATATACATTTCTTTCTCTCTGTGGAAAAGTTCTGATTTTCCAAAGGAAACCGTGGGGGGGAAAGACTTTTGCTACTGAAGTTGTTGTTATGTCATCCTGAAAAAACTGAAAATGTTTGTACAAACTCAATTGTAATACATGTGAGTTTTAAACCTGGCCTTTAACAAATGTGAAATCATTGTCAGTAGTAATATTTTCTAAATGCTTTAAAGTTGTTGAGTGCAAGTTGATTTTTTTTTTTTTCCCCACATACTTGACTAAACTCATTCCTAGTATGGGTCCCCTGTCTGGTCCCAGTCATTTCTGTTTGCAGTTATGATCCTACCCTGTTTTTCGCTGGAATAAGGCTGGAATGAGCTTGGATCATTTCCTTTAAGTGCCAGGGTCTCCACCAGTATATTTGCAATGTGAATCATTTTGAGGACCACCAGTCTGACTGGGAGCATGAAAAAAAGCAGTGGAATTTGTATCTGTTATTTCAGGTTGTAGCTCTTACAGCAAAGTTTAACCATATTTTATGATGGGAGCTGCTGCCCTGGCTCAGGTTGTTGTTTGAGAGCCGTGGGAACACCACCTTTCCCTGCAGATAACAGATCATGTCTGTGCTGCATGTTCAGGGGGCTCTTTTCTGCAGAGGTGATCTAAAGTTAAGGACAGGTGGCTCAGAGAAACAACTAATCTTACCTTCTTTTTGGTCTTTATCAAGTAGTCCCACGCGGTCTAAATCAGGCTTTAAGGCTTTTGTTTGCTCTAATGCAATTGCACACATGTTTTACTCAGACTCCAGTGAGCCAGACTTTGGCAGCAAGACTGGATAAGCTTTCTATAGGTTTTTAAAAGCAAATTGCATTGTGCTGCTCCCTGGGAAAGTGTCTTCCTTGAAAATGTTTAATCCGCCCTCCCTCCCCCCGTCAGTTGTGAATGAAACTATCTGTGGCATACACTGACAGTTTGTGAGTCAGTTTGTGTCTTACCTAAGAAAAAAGATTTTTTTTCCCCCATGCACAGTGTTATGCACCTAGAGATGTCTTTTTCATTTACAGAGCGGGAAGTAAACCATGGATCTGTGATACCATTCTGCCTTCTGGGGTTTTCAATAACATGAGCATGGTCATTCCAGTTCAAGGACTTTCTGCACAGGAAAAACAAGGGGAAGAACTGGGTAAACATGCAGAAATGTGCAGATCTCTAGAGCAGTTTTATAGTTTTTACCCAACCCAGTGAAAAATAACCGTGAAATTATGATAGAGCTAAAACCTGGGAATTTCAGTATTCTGAACAAAATGAAATGTGACACAAATATTTACACAGGAGTACATTGTACAAAAGTGTATGGGGTGACAGGATGCAAATTGCAGTATTATTGGGGAAAACCAGAGCTGAAAACCACCCTCTCCATGTGCAGTGAAGGCAAAAATGAAGCTGACTTCCCCCACAAGTTCTCTGGGATGCATTATTGGGATAAATAGATAGACAGACAGACATCCACACACACTCCTCTCCAGAGTGTAAGTGTATAAGTGAGTGACTGTTTCAGTGGGATATATTTCAGCTGCAGAACTTTCATAGTGATTAGGCTTGTAGAGGCTTCCACCTCTGCAAGCTCTTTATTTAAACAAGCCTTATAGTTTTCAATTTATCTACAAAAGGGCTTGGAGACCTGGGAAAAGGAATGAATGAATCAAAGATGCTGCCAAGACTTGCACTGTGCCAGATTTTCTTTGCAATTTTGTGGTTCTTGGCAAAGGTGAGGCTGGAAATCCATGTTGTTGACCAGCATGGAACCATCCCTTGGGAAGAGAAATGCTGTGTTCCTGTGGAGGAAAATGATGGTGTTTCCCTGCCTATCTCATGGCCAGACCTGAGATCTTACAATGGGATGCTATTTCTGAGCTAAGAAAACCACATGAAGGGATCATTTTGCCACTAAAACAGGCAGTTTCATGCTGTCTTAAAAACCCTCAGTGGGTTTTTGATGGCTTTCTTCATTATTTTGGGATTCAATCAGAAGAGATTTATGGGGCAAAGAATCAGTCTACTGACATGGAATAAGGATTGGAGTTCAACCTAAGGAAAGACATTAAGGTAAGCTCAGAATTATCTAATAAATCTTCATTTCCCCCCATCCCCCTTATAGAAGTAATTGCCCCCCAAAAGGCCAGTTTAACTGAGGATTCAGCAGGAAGCAGATGGGATTCACTGTGACATTTACCAGCATCATGCCACCATCCAAATGGAGAGTGGGGTCTGGGTTTCAGGGCAGAAAACTCCCACTGGAATTTTGAGAGCCCTTGTAAGTGTAGAGAAGGAATGACCTCTTTCAGTCAGTGGCCCGAAATTCCTGCCAGAAGCTTTCAGCTGAACTGTGTGCTGTGAAGCAGAGTCTTAAAACTGACCAAGAAATCACAATGTAGGGTAACTTTGGGTCAGGCAATCTGCAGCCTTAGCACAGTATCTGTGGAGGGTGGTAACAAAGCTTTATGAGAGCTGCTACTCGTACTAGAAATGAGCTCTGAAGAATGTGAAATTTTTCCAGTACCTAGTGTTGGTAACAATCCAGCTTTCCAGAATCCTCAAGAATAATGCAAAAGAACCTTTATTTGAAACTGAGTGCAACTAAAGAAACTTGGTCATAATCAAAATGAAAAATACTGAAGTTATTAGCAAGAAGTAGGTGATACAGCACAAACACGCAAAATTAGAATTTTTTCATTCAGCACTATAAAACACAATAATGAATAGCCAGGGCATGAAAAAACTCATTTGAGGTGGTGTCTGGAATGCTGTCACAGAACACCTTTATACTGCACTCTGAAGGAAAGCTCAGTGCCTTTTGACTCCTGACTGAATTTACTTTCCCGATCCCAATCAGTCCCAGGTTTTGTGGGTGAGCAACATCCACGACACCACAACCACCCCCTCTAATGAACTCCACAGGTCTGGAAAGCCTGAGCAGCTGGGCAAAGCTGGGTAAGCTTCTCCTGACCTGGGCAAGAAAGGGAAATCTGGAAGTGAGCTCCATCTTGTTCTTGGGGACAGGCTACGACTTCTTTGCGTCTAGACACGCTTTTCCAGTGAAACTGTAAATTTTCTGTTTCCTGAATCACTATCTACAGTGATACCTGTTGGGATTTGAGAAAAAGGAATTGTCAAAGACAGGGATGTAAAGTTATTCTTTTTCTCCCATGGCTTCAAAACTCTGGTATGTGGAGGGGACCCCCTGTTAGGTTTATCCTGCCCCTTGCTGAGGGGGAAAAGGAGGTGAAAATAACTAAAATAATTTTTGAATATGAATTAAGAGACATTAAGATGCATTGAGCCAAGCCCAAAGTAATGCAGATGGGGTTCATTTGATGACAGTATCTCCCATAATATTGCAATAATTATTTTCTTGATGTTTCTTGTGTATTTTGCAATCTGAAAGTGCCTCTATAAGTAGTAGATAACCACTGTTAAAAACACATGCAGTTTGCCATCTGCAGTAATTCTGAAATTTCTTCACAATCCTAGGCACAGCCTTTCCCAAAGCACACTTAAAGGATTCTGCAGAATGGCTCAATATAATGTCACTTTTCTGCAATAACATATGAAAAATGGTGCAATAGCAAGTATGATTGCTCCCATCTCATGTATCTGAAGTTGCTGTTGTCAAAATTCTAGTTCAGACATTTAACTCAGTTTGGAATATGAAACACACAAAAAATATTGTCATCTTCACATAAAATATGACCAAACATCTTTGATAACAAAACCCAAACCAAGCCCACCTTTATTGCATCTATATAGAATATGTGACTATGGTGTACTGCTGAATTTTTCATCATTTTTAGGGTAACTTGTATGCTCTCTAATGTTCTAAAATTATTCCAGTTTCATGTCAAAAAATCACTTTTCTTCTTTGAGTAAGGATCCTGATTTTCCTTAGGATCTTCTGGAGAAGACTTCAGATGCTGCAGTAGTATAAACTAATAAGAGGAACTGTGAGTGAGTTTTAAGGGACACCATGACTATGTCAAGAGCTCATCTTAGATAAACATTTAGCACATCATGCTTATGGAAAGCTCTCTGTTCCAAAACTTCCTTCTGGCTACAGCTGCTTCATATTACACATCTCTGATTTATACTGGTATAGGTCAAGACAAATGATCACTGTGCAACTGCTGGGAATTAGGTTGATTCAGACTATTTTGCTATAGGTTCTTGACTATTGCAGACTTCTGTTTGAGCTCTCAGACAGGTTGCCTTCCAGACAATTGCCTGGATGAGATTTTGGAGGCAGGTGTTAACTGTGGAAACTTACTTAGTATTAAACTCACTTGTCTGTTGCCACCGACTTTGGAGACGATATTTTAATTTTTTTTCCTGGTCATTGTCCTCCACAAAAGACCTAATTGAAAATATCTGTCAAATCATGTCTCTGGTTTCCCTCTTCTTCCCCCGCCCCTCCATTAATTGGACACGTATTGTGTTTGTGTGGGAAGGAAGGAGGCTCTGTACCAGGGTAGCAATATTGCTGGGAAAAGAACATTAAAATGGATAAAGGGATTTCCTAGTGGTATAAATACCTGCACACGACCTCCCTGTGCTCCGGAGCCCTCCTCTGTGTGTATATCCAGGTGAAATCCTGCAATAGAGTTTGAGGTGCCATTAATCCTGCAGGATCTGCTCTGGTAGAACACGGGACAGGCAGCTCTCCTGCCTCCAGGAGGGTATGAGCTGCCAAGCATTTGCTTCCTCAGACACCTTTGTGCCCTTGAATTCTGACTCTTCTCCCTCTCTGCCTCTGATAATGCATCACAGCGCTGCAGAGTGCCTGCAGGTCTCCAACCATACCACCAATGTTGTGTCTACAGGTACTTTTTGAAAATACTCTTGCTCTCATTTGTAATTTTTGGGTGATATATGAGTTCATCTCAGTGTTTGAAGTGTTCAGTGTCAGTGTTATGTATGATTGGGACTATGCCAAAGTAGAAGCAATTTCACAAAACTCTGCATATGAGTGAATCAGGAAAAGCACAAATGTTGGTGTTTTAGCTAAATATGTAATTTTCTTTAAGTTTGTTACAAGATTAGACTCAAATATGCTGCCAACTTAGAGCAGGTTCAGACACTGTCGCTGATATAACTACAGTCTTCAGTGACAACTGTCATGTAAATTAATTGAGAGGTTGTTTATTATGCAACCATAATTTCAAATATTATAAATTACCTTAAATAGGAAATATATTTAGAAGACCTCAAGTGTAAATATAGCTTGGGGGAGTTTTAAAGAAGGAAAAACATTGCTTTGCAAGGCATATTGCAAACTGAATCAAGACTAAGGTTTAAGTGTGATGTTCAAAATGAGTAGTAGAAACCTTGTCATTATTTTTGAATCTTGTATGTTTCTGTATATAATCTAATTAGATGCATTTAAATACTATTTGATCACTGAATATCTGAGCCAAAGAAAGTTTTCTTGCAGCATTAATACTGCAGAGGTGGGATTCTGGAATACAGGAATTGTTGATAGAAAGCCTTCAGGGAAAGAAAAAGAAATAGTTGATTTATTTGAAATTGCATTAACATTAGAATTTCATTTGGAGTCCTAACAAGAAACCGGATTTTTCCTGAAAAGCATTGGTAATAAAGCATTTTAATGAAAAGAAAAAGCATGTATGTAGTGAAAACTGATTATCAGTAACAGAAAACAGGATCATCTTGTATATTAAGCAAGAGGCTCAAAATATCCCAATACAGCTGTGGGTTAGCAACAGTGGCAGGGAATAGGAGAATTTAAATTTTGTATGAGGTCAAATTTATGTGTCTGTATCACAGCAGTATTTTCTAGATTCATCTGATTTGTAATGGAAAGGACTGGATGAGGGCTGGCCCAAAGCATCTGCTCACCTGCTGCAGGTTTAGGTTTTGGTATTTTGTATTTGCCACCCAAGGACAAATGCTGCTGCAGACAGTGGAAATTTTGATTGCAGGATCACATCCAGAAGATGATCCTGTGAAAAAATGTCCCTGGGAAGGCAGAAACAGATGGTGGTAACTATAATGAGTCAAGATTTACAAATTTCAAACAGATTAAGGAATTCTCAGAAAAAGTGCCACTCTCTTGAGCACATGTAAGGAGAATGCGTGTACAATATAATAGTGAAAGAATTTTGAATAACAACTAATTTTAAGTGTCAAAAGTTTTAAAAATGGATGTAACAATTCTTCATCACAAGAAAGGTGAAAATACTTCTGTTCAAATACTACGCTATATCATTTAGCTGATGTTCTGCAGTATCTTCAACACTTTAACTGCTATTATTTCATTTAAATAGCATCATCCTCACTATTTAATTTTAAATCATTATAAGCAAGTCAAAAATTGTATTTTCATGCATAAAAGTTATAGTATGTGGATTATGAAATAGTGGAAAAATGCAACCAGTAAAAACTCGGATCTTGACAGAAAAGTTGAATTGCTCTACATGCATTACAGTTATTAACACAATCTTTATTTTCACTGCATCTACGTTAGTATAAGCATGTTTGTCTTAGTAGATTTTATATCTGTACAAGTATATTTAAATAGGACACTTCACTGTTATGATTACTGTTGTAAAACTCAAAGATTCTAATCCCTAATTATATAGACTGTTTTGAACAACAGGAATGTCTTCTTTAAAATGTGGTCTTATATATCTAAATGTTCATGAACATTAATTTTTAATATTCTGTTTTATTGCAGTTGTTAGAGGGGGCAGTACATGCATTTTTATTTCTATTTATACATTAGAAACAGCCATATCTCTATATTGCGTTCAGCAAAAAATGGTCTCATTCTTCAGGCACTGGCTATTCTGAGCACAGATCTGAAATACCCCAGTGAAAACACTAGAGATAAATTAACAGTGTGTTTGTTGGTGCTGGTGATGGAAAATGTTTATTTAGGCCTGACTTGTTAGAAGAATCCAGAATTTACCATCTTGTCTCTCTACCACCTCGCCAAAGCACTCTGAAATTATTTTTTGTTGCTTGGCATGCAAGAAATTGTGATTTTTTTTGGACACATCAAAGCAAATGTCCTAAACTGCTGCCTTTGGAAACCCAGGTCTTCATTCACTGTCAGGTTTGCTCAACAGTGAAGGCAATTTCTCGAGACTCTAGAATTAATTTTTGTGTGAGATTGAATGTATCAACCTGTGGAAGTTGTGTGAGGAGAGGAACAGGTCTTCTCCTTAAGTGTGCAATGCTTTTCCTGCTCAGCAGTTTGTGCAAACTGGGTTATGCCCATAGATTATACCAAAAGCAGCTCATCGAGGGACAGCATGACAATTCCTAGTCCTGCCTCAGAGGATGTCCCACTATTTCTAGTGGCAGTTCTCCCTGTTAACCTGATGGCTGTGACCCTGTGCTAAATGCTCACAGAAGAAGCTACAACTGCACAGAAGGCACTGCCTGCCTCAAACTTAAAGGCTGTGTCTTGAATTTTGAATTCTTACGAATCCCGTCTGTTTTCTCTTTGCTCCCAACTCATCCGTGTTCGTGCATTGGCTTTGCCGCAACAACGCTGGGACACCCTTGGCCAGGCCTTCACTACTCTGTGCCCTCCTGTCACTATGGGAATCAACCTTCCACCTACGGGGTGATGGCAGGTAAGAGGCCAGCCCTCAGCTGGGTGAGCTGTCAGGGTGTGGATCTTAGCCAGTTTTCCTTCAGAGGGACCAATCCAAGACAATCGTTTAATGAAGATGGGATTTGGATTAAGGCGTTAGAAAAATGCATCTCGTGTGAAATCACTCTGTATTTTATGTCTCCCTCCAAGGCTGGGAAAGTCCTGCTCTTTTTGCACACCTCTGGCCACTTCTCCTGGTGATTATCACTTTTTGAGGGGCCAGAAGTGACATACCTAACACCTCTGTGTAGGACCAGAACCTGGGCTGATGAAGCCCTGGCTGAAGCTATAAAATAAAATGATGGGATAATGAAGGGATAGGTGAATTCAGCAGGCAGATCAGCCATGTGATCATGGATTTTTACACTCATGAATGCATCCTGCTCATTCTTCCCTGTCCCAGGCTCGGTAAGAGAGAGGCACTTTTTATTGTGTGCAAGTTTAAGCAGCAGTCAGTGAGATGACATGAGCCAAGTTAACGTAACTCCCAGGAAATAACTGGGACTTGGAAATAATCCAAAATCAAACTCAGAATTTTATTTCATTTAAGAATTAAGGAAATACTAGAGTAAATCAACATAGACTAATATGTCTGCATGGGGACAGAGTGTTCCCATGTGCCCACCTTCATGGTGTGCAAATTTCCAAATTCTTGTATTTCATCATGCATTTCTGTGTCTTTTGTAAATATTGGCATTGTCCAGGTCCCTGGGGAAAGCTAATAAGTAATAATAAATTATATTGCTCAGAAATTAGTTTTCTTTAATTCCAAAATGAATACATTTGTATTCTTCTCCTTTCTTTTCTTATTTTCATCTTCTTTTCCTACTTTATTTTCTTAGGCATCAAGCCTGCAACTCCAGAGATGCTCTCAGCCAGTCTCTCCCAGACTCGTATCTTACAGACATGCAGCATGCCCCACCCCAACGTGGTAAATGGTGTCAGCACCTTGCAAAGCAAGTCCCCCTCTTTTAAAGTATTTTTCATTATTTTTTGAGATTTTTTTTTTTTTTGGGGGTTATCCTGCGTGAAGTGTATTAAATAGTTCTATGGGGTTAGAACCACCAACACTGATGGGAGTAATTGGGGCAGTGAAGAAAAACCTAGCCCTAATAAATGGAGGAAGCAGTGGGAGGTTAATGAAGTTCTGAGTTCTTCTACACAGTTTTGTGTAGTTTAGAAAATTGGGAAGGATGACCTGAGAACCTGGAATTTACTGGCTGCTCCAGATACACTGAGGAGTGTTAATATTTCTCCAGTAATTCCCGCCATGCCTCCATCAGGTCAGAGACCTTTTAGCTCTACATACAATATCTAGGGGAAAATCAGCCTTCACTCTTAACTGCATCTCCTTGTTAAGTCTGACATTTGGGAACAAAAGGTAGTGAAAGATAGTTCTGTTTTATCCTTGAGCAATTTCTTTTTTGGAGGATCATTCTGAATGAGTTCTGGTTTGGTTTTTTTTTTTTTTTCCTTTGAGCTCTTACCTGTGTACTTTCCTCAAAGAAATTCTATGCTGCAGCTAAGACAAGATAGTACCTTGTCTGAGCATCAAATGGCATCTACATGGAAGTATTCTTTGTACCAGAAAGTAGAGACTGGCAAATTTTAAGTGACTCAAAATGACACAGATCCATCGATCTTGTTGTGCCACTTAAGTCCAGCTTAGAGCATGGATTTTTATCTGTGTAACTTTAGGCCATTTGCCTCTTATTTAAATGCTTCACAGTTTGCTAAGTGATAGGATGGCTGTGGCTGGTGAAAGGGGCTGTTGGTCAGTTTCCATGTGCTGGGACAAAAAAGAGAAAACATATCCTAGGAAATTCTAACTCCTGGATTCTCTCAGGTGTATTATACAATTAAAATTGCAGACATGGATGATGAAGCAGCGAGGGGAGGTTTTATTCTGTGCAGCAGCAGAGAGTCACTGCAATGAGCTTTCTCTTTGGCGTTGCCCAGGTGGTCTGACCCCTTGCCTGTACAAGTTCCCGGAGCACGCGCTGAGTGCCAGCTCCTGTGCCCTGGGCCACGGCTTCACTCCCCTGCCCCAGCCCCTCCTCACGGACGAGCCCGCTGCCACGGACTTCAAGCAGGAGTTCCGCAGGAAGAGCAAGCCTGTGGAGGAGCCCGTGGACATGGACTCCCCTGAAATCAGGGAGCTGGAGAAATTCGCCAACGAGTTTAAGCTGCGCAGAATCAAGCTGGGTATGTGCTTTATGGCCACAAACAAAAGGCTGGAAGATTCCAGTTGAAAGCCCAATTATTTCTGAGTGTTTTATGGTCTGGCCTCTGCTGTTGTCTGAGCATAACTCTAATCCTGCCTTGCCCTGCAAAACTTTTTCCATTCCTAGAAGACTTGCATGGAATTAATGAGCTTCAGCTTTTAGTTTGCAGAAAGGGACTTTAAACTTTCCTGCCCTTAAATTATTCGTGTTAAAAGCAGAGAAAATTTTTGCTGTTTATCGAAAATGCAGGTGAGCCCCATGGGAGAGAATGAAGGATGTCCACGCAGATCAGAAGGCTTTTGATGCTGAACATTCTTTATTAAATCTATACTAAAACACATTAATAATATTTGAAGACAGGCTACTCTACATACCTACTTCTAACTTACCTATCTGACTTAGTCTTAGTCTAACTCTAACAAACTCGTGACCTTCACAAGAGTCCAGACACAGCTGGACTCCGATTGGTCCTTCCAGGTAAACAATCTCCAACTCAACATTCCACAGGGGAGAACAGGGAGCAGAGACAAGAATTATTTTCCTTTCTGCAGCTCTTTCATGCCTTTCCCAGCAAATCTGTAGGAAAAGTTTGTGCCCTCATTTCTCTATGAAGAGAAATGAGGCAACAGCTGTTCAATAAATTACATTCAGTGTCAGGTGCAATATTTTGCACAGCTCCAAATTATCTGCAACTTAGGGCAGATAGCCCTCATAACCATCTAACCTCTCATACCCATTTTTTTCCCCACAGAGTGTTTCATCTGATGGTCTGCTGTCATTTCAGTACACACTGAGTGACATCCATGGGAAATCCTGCACACCAGTAGGAAGCTTCCCTTCCTGGTTTATTTTTTTTTGTGCCATGACTCATTTGGGAAAGCAATTGATATCATTGTTGCTGTAAGACAAAGGTGGGCTTTGCCCTATCGTTCTTGGCATTATCACTTATAACATTGCATCAGAATTATAGGGAATCCTTTTATTTCATAAATCTAAAAAAATTATAAGGTTATATGGGGTATGTGTGCACTATCTCAACAGCTAGAAAGCCAGTATGTTCCATTTGCAGTCTTAACTGAAATAAAAGAAATTACAGTCTAAAAAATATTTGCAAACTGGCCAGTTTTCCTGTATACCTTGTATTTGATGTCAGCCACAGTGATGGAAAGCATTTGCCAGGCCACACATAGTTAATCACTGCATCTTCATCTGGAATTTTTGAGGGAATGAAACTTCCTTTGATGCAAGCAAATGACATGGAGCCTGTAGAATGGGAGAAATGCAATATGCACAGGAAAAATAATCAGAGTTTGAGCTTTACAAGACAAAACAGGCTGTGAGTCTGAGAGACACATGGTTAGTGCAGTCAAAAAGGAGCTTAAAAGATGCCTCATGGGACATTGAGTTCCTAAAGAGATCCTGCCTTGTCCTGGCACCAAAGCAGAAAAGGAGGATGTTGATCCAGGCCCCCAGCCACGGCAGATCCACATTCAGAGAAATGAACAGGAAGCTGTTGAAGCAAAGTCAGAGTCTGCATGGAAAATGCAGCATTTCTCTGATGACTTCAGCTTAGTTGTTGCAACAAATAACAGGAGACCAACAGTGCCTCTAGGGGTTAGCTTATTGCTCTTGCACCATCTACAGAAAGACACAGTGTGTCTGGATCCTTCTCAAATCCTGGAATGTGAAACTCCACTAAATCAGTGTCACACTCCACAGAAACCATGAGGAGACTGAGCACAGCTCTGGGGTGAGCTCAGCTGGCCACAAAGACCTCTGCAGGAAGCTCAGCCTGAAGGCACTGCAGCACACCCTGTCCACGAAAGCCAGCAGTGAAGGGCTGAGCATCTCAAGGAAAGTAACCCTCCTAGAAAGCTTCCAGGTTGCTTTTTCCTCTTTGTTTCTGGCAGGTTATACACAAACCAACGTTGGAGAAGCCCTGGCTGCCGTGCACGGCTCCGAGTTCAGCCAGACAACGATTTGCCGGTTTGAGAACTTGCAGCTGAGCTTCAAGAACGCGTGCAAACTGAAATCCATCTTGTCCAAGTGGCTGGAGGAAGCAGAACAAGTGGGAGGTAGGGAACTGAAATCCTCTAAATATTGATTTGCTTTTCAAGCAGAAGCCCATATAAATATTTTAGGGCTATTATATGTCTTCTGCAGACTAAAGATTTTGTTTTACCAGCTTTAAATACTGCGGTGTGCTTGTGTTAAAGTATAGTTATCTTTATTTTGGATGAGCATGGAGGGGAAAACTGAAATGCATGGAGTGTACAGAAATGCATGGAGAATAGCAGAAACATCTCCTGGGCTGCTGGAAGAAATTTCTTCCAGTCCCATCCCAGCAAACCAGTTCCAGTCCTGTAGAGAGCCAGAGTAGGATTTGCAGGACAGCCCATTTAGCAGTGTACAGGGATTTTTCACTAGCAAAGTCCTTTTGCTTCTAACCATTTCTGCCTATGACCATTTCTAGTTGGAGATAAAACAATGACCAGCCATCCTAACAATGGAAAGATCCTGTGTGTGATGCTCCTCTTATTCAGCAGCACTTTCTCTTGTGCTTTCTTCTTCCTTCAAAGACAGTGACTGTTTTTCTGGAAATTATTGTTCTTGTTTTCCAGTCCCTGTGGAATGTAACTGCCAGCTTTTGTTGTTTGACTGCTTCTTCTTTTTTTTAATTCAGCTTTGTACAATGAAAAAGTTGGAGTGAATGAACGGAAGAGGAAGCGCAGAACCACCATAAGGTAATAAATATTTAGTTTGTAACAGGTTAGAAACAATTTTGGCTAAGATGCTTCTTCTTCTTCTGTCAAAATTTAAGTGCTCTTTTTTATTAATGAATATCTACATCTTGGGCTTCTAAAAGTTCCAATATTTGGAAATATTCTAGTGAAAAAAACCCCAGCATAACCCTCCAGACCCCCAATTAGTTCTAAAGTATTATATTTCGCACTTTTCTCAAAACCTAAGAAGTTGTTAGTCAAAAGTAATGATGTTTCTATACTTCTGTATGTGCAGAACACCATGATATTAATTAGTCAGTCTTGTTAAACATTAGTAAATATTGAAAAACTGACCTGTAAATGAAAGACCAAGAGATGAAATAACTAGAACTCGAGCAGATTTTGCTGTTTCTGTAGCAAATACCTGCACCTCACTTCCAGAATAATGCATGAAGTGCCCTCTCGTGTCCAAAGAAATTACAGCTACTGCTGAATCTTCTGGATGCCTCCCAGTGGCACACAAACATGTCACATATGTGGTTTTTTAGAGTTTGTAACAGAAATTGGAAGCAAATTCTATCTGGACATAAGAAAAAATAACAGTATTAAATTATTCTGTTTAGTGAACCACTCAGTTTTGGTCACTGCTGACTCCGAGGAACAGATGAGGGCAGACATTTGGAGAATGTGATGATGGCTAAAACAGCTGGCCATAATCTCTGTGATTTCTAGGAATACTCTGGTGCTGTCTCTATAATTAGTGAGATGCAAAACACAGAGTGTTTTCCAAATCTAAGTGATGGAGCTCTTCCTCTCTGCAAACCCAAATGATTTGATACAACCAGGTAACACCACTGATGTGCATTTGCTGGGGCAGAAGGGTGGTCAGGCTTGTTCCAATTCCTGTGACCCCACTCATAACTAGTTAGTAGCTGTGTCTCCTAGATAATATCAAGAAGCACAAATATTTTATAATTAACACTGAAATTGCACTGAACTTGATGCTATTTTTGCCTTTTAATCACCCCATGCCAAAATTCTGTACTATGTCACACTGCTTGTGTCAGCAGAGAACTACAGAGTATTTTTAGTGCTTTGGATTCCCTTTATGTAGAGAAAGATGAAACAAACCAAGTCACTGCCTTCAGTGTTGTTACTTGATCTTTCTCTTGAACTAGCGGTGAAAGCCTGAATGTACAGAAAAGTTTTTAAAGGTGAAATTTTACCCCTGTATCCAGCATCGCTGCCAAAGAAGCCCTAGAGAGACACTTTGGAGAACAAAGTAAGCCATCTTCTCAGGAAATTATGAGGATGGCTGAGGGGCTCAATCTTGAGAAAGAAGTCGTGAGAGTTTGGTTTTGCAACAGAAGACAAAGGGAAAAAAGAGTGAAGACCAGTTTACACCAGAACGCCTTCAGCTCTATTATCAAGGAGCACCACGAATGCCGGTGAAGCTTTTCCATGTACAGATGTGGATTTCTGGTTTGCTTTTTGTAAATATTGTAAATAATGTGTTGTTAAAAAAGAGGAAAAAATCAGTAAACCACTTGTTCCTCCTACATGCTACCAGCAGCTGTAGCATGGGAAGGATTTTGCTGTCATTAATTAAGGCACTGTGAGCTCACCAGGACAGAGGTGTCACACTGCTCCTGCTGCGTGCTCTGTGTCAGCCCAACATTTGACTGCCTTGAACCAGTGTCAAGTAGAAGTGGCTTGGATAATGCTTGTTATCAAAGGTAATTCTTGCTAATTTCTTACGTGCCTCAAAGTTTGGTTTGGGTAGGCTTAGGAATACAATTTATCTGACCTTAGGACTTTGTAGCCTGAGGAGAAGAAAAATAGTTATTGGGGGTTTTATTACATTGGTCTTTCTCTGCACTGTACTTTCTTCTGATTAAAACCATGTGTGGACTTACTTACACCAGAGATGGTGTGTTAAGCTAAAAAGTATACAAAAGAAGAATTTATTGCACTGCACATTCCCCCTCTATTACACCCCACTAATTGAAAATAATCCCTTATTTGTCATCCTCTAGCCTAGAGATAATCGAGGGGAAAAAATACCAGTGCCAGAGCTCCACCTATCAGGCAGGCACTGAGAAAACTGAATTAATGACTGTAGTACTCACCAGGGATAGATTATGCAGCCATCTCATCAGCCCTGCTAACTGTTATGGGAATTAGCCCATTACCATATAAGTATTTTGACTGTTTTCCCAGGACTGAAATTAAGTGAGTACACGCAAGTAGTACTGGCCAGATACATTTTATTTTTCCATAAAACAAACCTGATGATTTAGAAAATGTCTATATAATAGGCCCACAGAAAGCCAAAGGAGTTTAATGTTCAAGACCACTTAGGAGCAGCATGTACAAGTTAAGTGCTCACTCTCCAGTGTACATTAAATTATCTCTGATACTTATTACAGTGACCATAAGTATATTCAGCAATGGAAATCAGGCTCCAGGATTTCTAAAAAAATAATACGTTTTTATGGATGAATGCACCACTCTAAGCCCTGAACTGAGAAGAAAACTTCAATTTAATAACTCAAAGGGGAGAAACTGTGGCTATGTACTCCCTTCAAGCTGCTTTCATCGCTAGCATAGCTCACCCACTATAGCAGAGACCAAGGTGCATACTTTTATCCACCACAGGTTATCAGCAGGTCATGAACTTGACAAAAAAAGTTCAGCTGAGAGGATCAGCACTCAGCAAAGGTGGTGGCATGCATTGGTGTACCTTTCATGTGATGTGGTCAAATGTTATGTATGTTGAAATCACTATCTGGTATATAAAAACTATATTTATATTCTAAATTATTTTCTTAATTATAAAAGGCTTCCTAGAAATGCTATCAGGCTGTACTTCCCAACCTCCTCATCCAATAAAGTATTCCTATACTTTTGGCACTCCAGGCAATGGTTTGTAGCTCTGTTTTGGTAACACTTTACTCTTTTTTAGCTGTGTGTCATGCTGAAGTGTATTTTAGAATGCTCTAACAGATAGTTCCAGAGCAGCCTCACTGTAACATGGTGGTCTCTTGCCCCTCAGAAAGTCTCACAAGTGACAGCTAATTGCAGCAACAGAGTTAAAATAAAATGAAATGTGACACATAAAAAAATTGTCTTGCAAAGGAATGACAAAAGGAACTGGAGGAAGCAGTTACCATTAAACACACCTACCTGCTGCCACAAAAATACAAACAAATTAGAATTATTTAAAGAAGAAAAGCTGGACGAAATAAATTTCAACTGCTGCAGCTGGAGCTTTACTTGCAGGAAGTGGAAATTCTTTTTTTTTTTTTTTTCACTAGGAACAACTTAATTGCCATCAATTACTCTTGATTGGGGTGGGGGGGCACCCAACCTGCATATAAGGCAGGATTTCCAAGGAGTAGCTCTCTAAAGCTGCAGAAGTTTAGTCGGCTGTTCAGCCAGGCTGGGCTGTGCTATTTTTGGGATATTTGTGGGGTTTTTTTCTTGCTCCTCTTTTCCCATGGTAACTTTAGGAGGGTGTTAAAACCACACTGGAGGGTAAAACAAGGTGTTATCACGTTGTTTAAATCTGAGGTTCAGCTGTCTCTGAAGAACTGTGATGCCCTCATGTGAGGGACACAACTGACCAAGCACAGGCCAAGCTGCTGAGCAAAGGTAAGGTGAATAACTTGAAATTACTCTCTGCTAGACTTGATGTGTGTGCATTGGATGCTGTAGAGTCTGCTCAGTTATGGACTGCACTAAAAAGCTGATGGAGGCAGGCTGTTCACCTTCCTGCCTAATACAGGAACTAGAAGTAAATACAGGAAGATGGAAAAGAAGCTTAAAACAAAACAAACAAAGTGGTGGTTTTTAACATGCTTGGGAAAAAAAAATCTGTGGAAAAAAAACATCTGGGTGCCAGAAGTTCCTTTGTATGGACGAGTTCTCAGATGAGAAAGCCACTTAAAGCTGGTGTGTGTAGAACAGAGATTGGAAGAGTATTAAGGGAGGCAGCATCATCGATGTTCATTGTGTTCTCATTGCTCCCCTTGGAATTGCCTCTGGGCACTTGAGGAATAGGACTCTGGGTAGAGCCATTTTTAGGTGTGGGCACAACTATGTCATTGCTCCCAGATGGAGACTCAGATCCAGTTCCTATTTAGGTGTTAGTGAGGATAAAGGAGGAGTAAAGATTGAGTGGTTTCGTTGTTTTTTTTTAAATCACTCAATGTGATTTAAAAGGGATTTATATCTAAGCAGGAGGTGCAAATTTTTTAGACTGATCCAACATACTGACCATAACTGCAGACTCATAACAAACCTGCAAACCTACAGCATTTCTCACCCTGCTACCCAAAGATTTTTACACAGGTTAGAGCTGCAGGATTGAAAAGGTAACTTGTAACAAACCACAGGATACTGACACCAGCCCTAGTTCAGCAGTCCTCACTAACCCAAAACAGCAATACCTTTCTTCCTGTTCCTCAAGGACCCAGAGGAAACAACTCATTATGGAATTATGCCCAACTTTGACAGTTATTAAAAGGATCAACTGCACACCTCATTCAGAAAGGACACAAGCCTTGGTGTTCAACCAAACTACAAACCACTAACATTTTATCCCTGTTCACATTATGATTTCTCTTTCAGTACCCCAGAGCAGTACTTGGGCACGAGGCTCCAGACAAGGGAACACAAACTTGAACAAGTCTTTACTGAATATTGAATCAAAGGCCCACGAGCAACCACAATAAATATGATGGTGCTTTACCAAAGCAAGTCAAAGGAATATTTATCAGAGCTCATGAAGAAAGCCCAGTAAGAGACAGATGTGTAAGACTAACCCTACAGAGGACAAAGTCATTGTGGGATAAAAAGCCTTTTATTAGATTTTTACAAAATAACTTGTAAAAAAAAAATCACCCCATATTGGATATATGCAATATATTAACTTACACATTCCTACCCACTACCTTACAGATTCAGTTTTGCATTATTTCTTTAAAAGAGAAAGAACACCTGCAATTCTAGGCCTAAAACCTGAGGAAGGCTCTCCAATGAGTTCTCTTTGCTGACTTCAGTCCTAAACAGTAGATGGTGCAACAACAGCAGATCACTGAGGTTTCCTGCTACACTTTGCCTACCAGCAAAGTCTTTTTATGAGGTTTGTTCCCCCTCAGTTTTCTTGGTTTTGCTTTTGGGAGGTATTTTGATTTTCTCTTTTTAAAGCCAAGATGATTGTTGTTTCTATTCAATGAGCAGCACCACTAAATCAACACTGAGGGGTAAATATCTCCAGCAGAGTCAGGGCTGAGGAATATCACACCATCTAGGAAGTAATAACTGGGAACTGCATTATCATTTTGTCTATTTCCAGTATCAACAGTTCCTATTACTTAGCACAATGCACATTCCACTTAAAGCCAGAATTGTGTTGATGCAGTTCAGAGACCATAGAAAAACCTTCATAGAACCAGAACACTTTTATTATAGTGTTTAGACAAGTAGTTATCATTTATGATCCAAAATTGTTCTCAAAACTAATATTTAGATTTAGCTTATCAATGTGATCGGTTGCATCTTAGCAAACAATACAATTATGCAGTTATCTTCCATTAAGAAGTACTGTAAAATATTTACAAATGTTGCTTCAGGCAAATGTCCTTTTTTCAAGTGCACAAGTTGCATTTCTGAATGAGTGCATCTCTCCACTTCAGCACTGAGTCCCATCAAGTGTACAGAGAGGTCTCACCAAAGCATTTTGTAAAACCATCTTAATTATTAAGTTTACTCACCTTTCAAAGACTCCTTCTGAAAGAAAATCACAAAGGTACAAGATTTATATACATAAAGGCACAGCAATTCTGTTGAAACCAGCTATGTTACAGTACAATAAAGTTCAATCAGTGCCTTTCATGCAACAAAGTTCACTAACAAATGTAACTCCTCTTCCAGAAAAACTAACTGCACAAGGAGTGTATCCTTCCCTTCTGGTAAGAAGAATAACAAGCTATTATTTCATCAGCTCAAAAGCAATTTTGAAGAAATACATAAAATGCTTTTTCTTTCTGCCTACATTAGCTAGACATTCAAAGCTATTTCTCATGGAAAAAAAAGTTTCCAACTAAGAGCCAAGGTGAAGTTTCATTTGTGCTAAGAGATGACAGACTAAATGCTTCTCTAATGATAGTTTTGTAAAAATGATAAATATTACATAGGTGCTGTCCTAGGAAGTGGCATGAACAGCCACAGAATAGCCAGTTCTAGAGACAGATCAGGAACTGAGATGGAAGAAAACTTGGAATCCAAAGGACAGATCTGGATCAGGTGTAAGTAAATTTATTATTAGAACTACACGCCTGGTTGGTCCAGAGCCAAAAAGACTCCATGCAGTGGACGAAAAAAAAAGTACTGTTCTCTACAAATTCATCTTCAAGTTGTCACTTCTGAGACTTCAGGGTTTTCCTAGAAATCAGTTGCATTGAAAGAGTATTTGCACGTTGTACATGTGTGTAGAGCTGAGCACCCAGCAGGCAGACTCTGAACTGGATCAGTTAATCCACGCCCAAGGCTTTGAGCTGGCGCTCGATCTCCTCATCGGATATGGTGGCGGCGGTCGATGCCGACGCAGATGGCAAACCTCTGGCAGCTGAGGGAGCTTTGGCCATCTGGAAGGAGACAGAAGTTTTCTTCAGTCAGAATAATGCAGGTTATGACTTTCAGAATAAACTACTTTTTAAAAATGGAATGCAGCGGGAAAAGCACATGAACTGTGCAAAAATGACCATACCTTGCCAGAGATTTCAATCCCGATCTCGTCGAGCACTTGATTAACAATATCTTGGCTTTCTTCCTCTTCATCAGAAGCATCAAAAATATCATCCAGAGTATCATTAACTTGGAAGAAAGAAAAAAAAATCCAGGCTGCATTAAGCAAAAAGGTGACTAACATGACCTAGTACCATCTTTCTACCCTCCCAGAACACAGCAGTAATACCACGGTGTAAGATACCAACAGAAGGCACCTGGGTGTTAGAGAGGCTTTCTTAGCTCTGCCTTGCAAAGCCTGTGAGCAGAGCCAGGGCCACAGCAGGGTAAGGCATGGCTGTTTTTATAAAAATGTTCAGTTCCACCAAAAGAGTTCAGCTGCTGTATCTCTCCCCCCATTAGATTTTAACATTTCTGCAAAACATCTATAGTTTCATAAAAATCCCCTTCCTCCCTTCTTCCTCCAAGAAGGAGGAAAATTGCGAAGTTGTTAACTACTCAGATAACTTGTGTGTAGTTGAGGTGTTTCCATCTTGATCAACAGCATTGGTTTGAGTCTATGCTACTTAATATGACCAACAGGGCAGGAATTGGGATGGGGAGAAGACTGTAAGCAACACCAGGAATTAGCTGACATGCAGGAACAAGGAACTTGCTGCCTCCCCAAAAAGTTGTTTATGGATTAATTTAAGAAAAAGGAGACAGAACCCTATCATACCACCATGTGCAGAAAGCTGAGATTATCAGCATCTAAATTAAGACAATTTTTCAAGTCCCCCTACCAGTTATGCCATCAAGGCCTTGAATGGGTCACAAATCCTCTCCCCCCACAGAATGTTCCATCTAAAAATATGATGAAAGTTTTGCAGAAGATGGGAAGGAACGGATTCTAGATTTAATACCTAGAGCTTCTAAAAAGTCTAAGGCTCAGCATTCCTACTCAGGCATACATTGTTTTGTTTGCTCTACAGTTTTGCTGTCAGTCTCATTAACTGTAGAAGTAAATTTCAAACTGCCAAGAGCCAGCAGCTGTCCCCTGCAGTGCAGAACTTACTCATTTCTTCAGTCATTTCCATCTTCATGTTTTCCTTCTGGAAATTCTGCATAGTTTGTAGTGTCTTTTGTGGATCCATTTTCTTATTAACTGCTTGCATTGTCTATTAATATGGAAAAAACTCTTAAATCGTACAATGAGACATTAGTAAATATCAGTGCATTCATTAAGAAAAATGCTTTAATCCAAATTTCACTTTCCTTGTCTCTTTACATCCCTTGAGAACTGTAGGTAAGTGACAGATCAATAGTACAGCCTGCACTTAGTAAGAAATATTGCTAGCTAGTGTCCTAATAGACAGACTTTTAAATGTGTGCATTTTTCTGGCACCATGACCCTCCCCTGGCCCTGTATTAGGAAAAATCCAAACTGATCTGAATGAAAAGAATGGAGAACATTTCCTAACTTGAAGGCTACACACATTAAAGAAGTAAATGGCTGCAGGTTCTTATTCAGAAGGGACCATTTATTTGAACCACCACTGGAGGACAGGCTTTAAATTGTTTCTTGATGTTACAATTTAATGAAAAAATTGCTTTTCTCTGGAAAAAAATATCCAAGTGTTGAGGAAGTACTTGTTTAGGGTGCACCTGTGTGATGGGTGGAGATCTTGCTGTGTCAGTGAAATAAACTTCACCCATTTTACTACAGGTGTGCAGCACTGCCTTTGTGGGCACTGCTATGGGATACTTCCCTCTTTCCTAAAAAGCAAGTTACTGTGGGATATTAGAATCTAAATATAGACATAAGCAATTAAAATGTAAAATTTAACCATCTCTGAGAAGATAAAAGACTTCGTTAATTAAAAGAGATGGTATCAAGCCACTACAGGCTTCACAGAAGGGCTTCTGCCTTCACGTCAGAGTTTTTTCAAGGTGATAGTGTATGATGATACTAATGTTACTTGAATTTCAAAGACTGTGCTCATGGTCACATTATTTGAATTTAAGAAGTTGTTCTGGACTTGGAAGGTGTTGGTATAAATGGACATCAAAAGTATCTGCACTGATAGAGAGTTTACATATCTTCAGAAAATAAGGGTCAGATGCATGAATAAAATAAACAGGGAACTTAACTGGACTTTACTATGTTCAAAATTAGCAACATATATGCTAAGAAACATACTGAAAGTACACATACTTGAAAGCTTTGCATTCACGTATTTGCCTTGCTTGTTAAGGCAACTGATCCCATACATTTTTCACTGATGGTTTTATGAGATTAACAATTCTTTAAGCTTCCCATGCTGATAAGGCAAAATATTCCCTTTAAAAGCAATCAAAAGAATTTAAGACCTTTCTCTCCAATAATGTTAAACAAATTGTACATACAATTACCTGCTGTTTAAAAATATTTTTGGATTTTTTCCTACTGACCTAATCTTCCTAAGTACTCCAGTGACTTTGGTTTTGAGAAATTTAATCCAAGATCTATCACAGATAAAAACAAGCCACCCATGTAATAATTAAAAAGCAAGACTAACTTGTTCACGAGTGCTGTTGTAAGAATACTGAGTAAGGTGCTGAACCTGATCAGTCAGACAAGTCCAATTTGTAAATTTGCTGTACAGCCACAACTCTGTATCACTGGCTGGCTGGAATCTGCCCTCATGCTGTGTCTAAAAAGGCACCTGACCACCAACCCTTTGTGATATTTCCTTTCTGCACTGAGTTGCATTGCTGGGTTTAACTGGATTTAACCTGGACTGGGATCAAAGCCCAGCTTGGTCTACAGTGATGCATACTCATTCTGCTTCCTGCATCTTGAGCTGAACAGTCCTCCTTGTCAAAAGTCAAATCCCTCTTTATCAGTTCAGGGAAATAGGGGAAAGTTCACACCTAACTTGGAAAACTGAGATTTTTCACTCTTTTATGAGATGAGATTTGGGAGAAAACTTAATGCAATACTCTTTCCTGAGAGAACACAGAGAAAATGACAGCAAACTCCAGATTAGATTTTTTTAGGAACTTTAGATCCAAAGCAATAACCTACTTTTTTCAAAAGCCATAAAGCTATTGTAGCATACTGCCTTGATTTCTAGACGAATCATGCCCTACTTTTTCCCAGTAAAAACTGCTTGTGACATAAATACAGGCAAGGCACTGTAGCAGCAAGGTTTGGGGTTTTTTATGTACTAAAAGAGTTCATTTACTGGCATTAGTTTATTTTTATTATGTAAACATTTGACAGATGTCTAGCCCAAGAAAGTATGTAGGTGCTATGTGGATAGATTGACCAAACAAAAATGTAACAATATAAACCCAAATTATGTTTCCCTACTGTATCCTCACCACCCCTGTACAGTGAGTTTTAGCCCTGCAACTACCCAAAATAACCCAATTTTTGCAACCATATGCTGCATTTGAATATAAAATAATGTCTTGTGGTGCCTTACTTTTGCTGTAGCTGACATAGCTCCTGCCATCTTCATCTGGGAGTTCATGACCTTGGTTTGAGTGGACATGGACGTGACTTTGGAGCTCACAGCGTAGGTTCGATTCTTCTGCTTCCGCAGCTGCACCAGCTGCTTTGCCAGCACTTTGCAGGCCTCTTTGTTACCAGTCTTAGCCATTTTCTTGATTTCCAGTTCCTGGAAAAAAGGTGTAAGATGAATTCCACAGAATTTCCATCCATGCAAAGACTATAATTAAGCCTTACCGCTAATAATGAAATTCAAAATTAACTATCCTCTTGAATCTTTCAAGACATTTAAGTTATATAAATATTCCTTGCTTTTTTAACAAGGCTGTTTAGCAGAATCAATGTCATGCTGTATGATTTGACCACAAGGAAAAAACTCAATGAAACTGAATTATAGTGTGGTAGCACACAGTTCCCCCAAAGACTTCAATTTCTGCATGATGTCACGTTCACTTCTATGTGCACATTTGATTCCATATCTGGATAAGCAGACACACTTCAAAAGCCCCAGGAAGTGAAGGAATTATGATGTCCAGTCAACTACTGGTGCCATGCTTCTAATCAACTTTGATTTCTTGCAATCAAACAACATCACTCATGTAAGGAATGGACAGTTCTCTTTTTCAGCCTCAAGAGAACCTCACGGCCTTTTTGGGGAAGAGGTAGATAAAGATAGATGACCAATAATGATGTTAGTTAGATGACCAATAAATTTAGATGATCAATAATTATATGCTCTTCACCTTTATAATTTAGCTGGACTTAAATCGTAATAAGAATAGCATAATTTTAACATGTGCTTATGCTGTAAGAAAGACACTTCTGTCTTAGAAAACCAAACCCAAACCCCAATCTGTCAATTAAAAGAGAAATAACAATCTGTTTAGCCCAGAGGTACCAGGAAAAAGCCTGGCACAAATAATCTTGTCAGCTGGGATTCTTCAAAGTGTGCCTTCTGATTTGTGACTTGGTAATGTAAAAATTGCAATTACTTTTTCCTTTACAGCCTTTTTAAGCAGGTCTTGCCACAGTGGCTCACTTTTCTGTAGGTCTCCATTTGTCCATTTTGATTTTTACCATTGAGTAAAAGCAGCTCTTAAAGACCAGCTTTCTCCTGGATTTTTCAGGAGAATATGCCTGCTACAGGTACGCAGATTGCTTCACTTTATGTGCACTGGTAATCCAGAAAGCTGGATTTATAAGAAGCTATGAAAAGATAAATTCTAGTTCCCAGGACATGCAGAACAGCCACCTTTAAAGGCAGGTGTAAACTGGCCCACTGCATTACCCTGACTACCAGAAAAGTTCATAGTTAAGTTTATTCCAGAGATGGCTCTGGCACAAAATCTCCTCTGCAGATTCATAATTTCTAAAGGGTGTGTCACACACACTATTTTTAATCCAGGAAGGTACAGAGTGGCAATGAAGCAGCATGAGACTGTTCAAATGTTAGAGGCCTGAAATAGAAGTAAAGCTGTGCTCTTTGAAAGTAGCTCACAGAAGCCACAAAAATTCCTATAACATCACCAGAATAATATTTCCTCTTTTTTTTGTGTCTAAAGTATTGTGAAGGTTGGAGGGATTAGTCTGCACCCCATATTTTAACAGCAAATGTTTGAAAATAGGGATTTTCTCAGTAAGTTGAAACACCTACATAGAATTTATAACCTGACTTTTTTCAAAGCAAAATACAAACCATTGCTAAATCACTGCAGATAATCCACCTGCAGAAATCAAACCCTATATATAGATGATTTTATTCTTAATTAAAAAGAATTTGGGTAAATTTGGGGTATGTTATCTGCTTTTGAGAGGTCTGGGGCAAGCTTATTAAAGTCAGTTATGTTCTTCTGGAAAAAAAAAATCAAAATTCATATAGTTATATCAGGTTACTGAACTGAAACAGAACTGTCTGCATACATTAAGGTATTTTTATCCATAGAAATAATATAACTGTGTCACTGGGTTTTCTCAGAGTAGTACCTTAAAATTAAGGGGAAAAAAAGGTCTTTCTAGAGAAAGCACATAATGAAATGTTTTGAGATTGACTGATAAGCTCTTGATCCTTCTTCACCTGATCTGACACTGAAAATTAATATTTATTGTCCATTGCTACTCTCATTCTAGCAGCAAATTTTAACTTTTTCAAAGACATATTTCACTGCTCCTTTCTTCTTCTCCTCAGAAATCCAACATTTCTGAAACCACTTCATGTGGTAAGTAATCAACACTTCAGCCTGAACAGTCACTAAAATTAAGGTTATTTCCATATTTGGGATATTTCATAGTGGAAAAAATGCCTTATTTATGAGCAACCTACTGTATCTTACATGTCCAAGGCTTTCAGAAACAGTCTCTCTGATCTTTCAGTTTATTATTCCCAGCTCTTGGTATTCATGCAACCTGCTGCCACAAACCACCACCTCAATAGCTGCTGGAACCAGCTGGATTTGCACAGCTTTTCCCACAGTCTGAGCATTCTTCATGCATCAAACCCCACCATCTGGCACATCCATTTCTCCTCTTATAGTGCCACACAGGTGCAGCATTCAGCCACTGAGTACTTGAAAGCTCACGCACAGTAAGTTCTGAATACATCTTAATTTAGGCAAACAGTCCTACTATTATCAGCTAATTTTAGGGAAGTTCTATCTGAATGAAAAGAACAATTCTATTCTAGGGGTACTCATGATATCCTGTGGTTTTTCAAGTACTCTCTCCCACTGGACAGTCATAGTAACATGTGATAGCACTTCTTCTTTCAATTTTTCCACCACAAAACAACTGATTTACAAACCTTTTAGAAAAAAACCTTCTGAAGGACAGAGAACGCTGGGAATTGTAGGGAAAACCCAATGTGGTTATTTTATCTAAACACAGTGTTTCAGGATTTTCCTATGTCAAAGGCTGAGACTCACTTTTAGACAGTAAATATTTTCCAACACAATTTTAAATGAGAAATGAAAACGGGAAGACAACTTTTTTTAGTATTTCATTATTATGCATTGATTTGTATCTTTAAAATCTTGCAAGTTTTTTATCACATGTGTGTGTTTTAAAGAGCAAAATAAAGTTCCCTGTCATACTTACCAGTTGTTTTTCCTGTTTTTCAAGTGCTGCTCTATCTCTGCTTATAGCCCTCTGTGTACCTCTTAACTCTCGATTTTGCTCCTTTATTATATCTGGAAAGAAAATATTGATAGCTGGGCAAAGTTTTTCAATACTCCATAAACATCTGCTAAGCACCCTGCAGACATGCAGCATGTTTGACACCTCCCTTTGTTCAGAGTTAAGTGTCAGCTTTTCAGATAAATATTAGCAAAATACAATTTCCCCTAGCCAGGCCTAACTGCAACAGGTAGGGCAACTGAAGGAGCCTTGATTTATGAGATCTCAGAGCAGGTGAGGAGTTCCCAGCTCCACAAAACAGTGACAATAATCCCAGGTGCAAGTCTTGGATCCTGCTCTTCTCTGTCCTTATTCTGCTCTGGGGGAGCTTCCTCTCCTCCACATCTGTGTAGCCCTTCTTCAAGTCAGTCTATAAAGCAACAGTGTTTGAAACTTTTCAATTAGGAGATGTTTAAGAATAGTAAGGTAGGAAAGTGGAGGCCTTTACAACAAATTTCAGTTTACTGACAACTGACATAGCAAGCAAAGCTTGAACACTGTCTGTCAGGTGAAACCTATCATCCTTCACAGGAGTTCTGTGCACTGTACTATTAAAAATTATATACTGATAACATCCTCTTATTAAAGCAAGTATTATTTACAGTCTAGGCATCAATCATGCTAGCTGCAACTAACTTTTGATAGGATTTACAGCACGTGCTTGGGTGTGATTCACCTGGGCAAAGGCAGAGCAGGACGTCTGCATGTGACTCAGCATCCTCTGACCTCCACAGCGTAAAGCAGTTATTATCAAGGAGAGATTCAACTGCTCCTATTCTCTGTCTGCACTTTGGGTGGGAGTTTGAAAGGAGCAGACTGCCACATAAACTTTCTTTAGAGCTCATGAAGGATAAATTCTAGAATCACAGGCCACCCTTTTCATTTCTTAAGGTTTGAGGCAATTTTCCTACAAACAGCGAGAAGCATTTGCGTTCTTCACTCCCAAAGCCAGAAATACTGTAAAACATCCATTGCTGAAATTATTTCAACGTTAATAGGTTTGAATCAGAACAAAATCCCAAACCTTTAGTGGCATTTTAAAGACAGAATATACATTTCCTCTTCCAACCTTGCTGGAGTTTGTCCAGTTCTTGGGCAAAGAAATATATATTAAAAAAAAACAGTGTGAAATGACACCTGTGTTTACAGTGCTACTACTGCTGTGAGTACTACAGAAAAAGCATCCGTTTCAGGGATGATGCAGACTTTTCAGTGGACAATAACTAAGAACTGAAAGATGGCATGGAATATAACTGCATTCTTCACACTGGCAAAACAGCAGAGAAAATCATTCTGAGAATGCTACAGGCAAGTAATTTTGAAGGTAGATAAATGTATGTTACTTGCACAGCCGCACTTGGTGAAATTGAAAGAAAAAGCTTAATAGCTACATACAAGACTGGCTTTTCTAACTACACTACTTAAAAAAAAATCCTCAGTATAGTGAGCTTGAGAGGGAGGAACTTCAAGGTGATAGCAAACAAGAACAGTACTTAGGAGACAATAAGGGTAAGCATGATGCTTATTTCTGTAGTTTCTGATCGCCCACAGTGGCTTAAACTAAGGATAGCAATAAAGTGAAAACAACTATCTGCAGTTACAGACTGTTTAATTTGGTTTTTTAAGTGAAGGCCAAGATGAGAACTTGGTTCTTGTTTGTTTCTGATAACAGAGGAAAATTCCCAGCTACTAGAGCAGACGGAATACGACAGGTTATTCCGAGATAAGTCTTATGCCAATAGCCACTCCTGTGTGTCACACTGTCGTCACACACACCAGGGCAAGGAGGAAGCATTCCTTAAAACAGGCTGGACAAGAGACATCCAGCAGGGCTTGACCTGGCTCCTGCAATCCTTCCTTCCTCGTGGAAGCTTAATGCCAACTCCCCTTCTCCCCTTCTCAGGTGCCGCATGTAAAATGGGAAGAGCCAGGTGGGACCTGTGCGTGTTCCCCTCCGGTGACACACAATTGGTTGATGTGCAGCGTCATTTTTTGCCAGCCCTTTTCAAACGCCGACCCACCAGATCTGACTCGGGGCACCCAACACACCAGAGAGCCAAACCTGGGGCTCGCCAACCCTGGGGCACGACAGGGAGTGCTGAGCATCGCCCAGCGGCCTGCTGGCACCTAAGGCGTCTTTTAGGGCTTTACTTTGAGGATCGTTATTCCTGCTGAAGTTTAAGCGTTTTGATGCCAGACTGGCTACAAAGAACCAAGACCAAGTTGTTTCCACATCGGCGCGGAGCCCAGCGCCAGGCGGCGGCGGCTCCGCAGCCCGGACGTGGCTCCCGCACAGCGGCACCGCTCGCGTCCCGGCTCCCCCTGGGGCCCAGCAACTCCTGGCGGGCCTGTTTTGTGTCCCTCGCTGCCACCGAGAGACGCTGCTGCTCCTCCTCCCTCACCCACGGCCCGGGATGGCCGGGCCCGGTTCCCACC
>VXBC01005330.1:422662-437904 GCA_013399945.1 Ploceus nigricollis
GTTTTTGCTGTCTGCCCGCCTTCGTTTTCCACCCCGAGCCGCGGGAGAGGCGCTGCGGGACCGGCCCGGCCATCCTGGGGGCGAGCCCGCAGCCGGGATGGGGCAGTGATGTCCCGGCTCCCCGCTCGGTGCCTTGGGTTCTCTTCTTGGACGTGTAGTTATTAAAGATTAAAATGAAAACATATCAAAAGTTAATTCGGCAGCGTGGTGCTCTTCGGGTTCGCCGCTTGGTTTTCTGAAAACACCGGTCTCGTTGGAAATAGCAAGTTTTCACTGGTTTTCATGTGCCCCTTTAATTATTTTTCACTGAAATCCAGATCATGTGTGCACAGATACTATGGGAATTCAGCGAGCTTCCATAAGGAAACCCGGTGCGTGGGCATCTGGAGGGATTTGGGCACAGGTCAATTAAACACACAATTCAGCAGTGGGGGCGCTGCCTGTCCATGACAGATGACCCGTGAGGTCCGGGATTTTTTTGTTCAGGATCATCCCGGCTCTGGGCCCTCACCCCAAGCCATTGCTGAGTTTGGAGAACTGCTTACACATTAGTTTTCTTGGATATGCCTTTGTCTGAGGGTCACAATAACTGCTGTGCACAATACTATGGAAAAATGAACAATAATTTTCTTGGTTTCAATATGTAATTACAATCCTAAATTTTTAATAAGGTAGTTTATAACATAGCTGTGGTTTCATTGTTGGCAATTGCCTACATATGCATCATGCCCTTAGAAAATAAAAAGAGGACCTTTATTAAAAAAGACAGAACTGTAGGTTTGAATACCAGCTAGATATAACTTCCCTTACTTTGAAGTGTTGGGGATGATTATGTTAATGTGCAAGGAAAAAAAGAAGTGACTGGAATGTAGTAATGCATTTTGATGGCTAGATATAAATTCAGCCTGAGAAACAATCATAAGTTTATGGTTGCAGTACCCTAATAAACCACACTTTTATAACCTTGCATGGAGAAACAATCTATTAGAATATTGTAATAGCAATGTAAGCATGTATGTGGGCATGGGAAGGTACAGACTATGTGCTTGCTGTCAGTATTCCTTGATTTTCTGAAAACACTGATTTTGTTGTAAATAGCAAGTTTTCATTGTTTTGCATGTGTCCCTTTAGTTATTTTTCACTGATTGTTATAGGCTGAAATCCAGACCATGTGTGATGAAACGATACTGTGGAAATTTGGTGCTTCTCTATGAGACAAGTTAAATAAAGTACACTTTAGAAGTTTATTCCTGCACGTCTGTACTCTTTGTTAGGTCAGATCAGTCAGACATGGGTTAGTAAGCAGGACTGAAATCCTGGTTTTGAAAATGCACAGATGAGGGGGAGGAGAGCACTTGTAATTTAGATTCAGATACCCACTTTCCTTGAGAGAGAGGCTGGGCAGCTTAACTACGGGGTACTCTTAAATTGTGCTAATTAGCTATGAGACCAGAAATGCATTTTTCCATAATATTTCTTCATGAATGTTTAATTGTGATGAGATAAACAAAGATGTCCATAATAGGCTTCATGACTGCAATAAATACAATATGTCTGAGCTACTGCTTGCCAAGACATACTTTTCTGTGTTGTAAGCCTGAATGCTGGAATGCTATTGTATGTATTGATAGTAGTGATAAGAGAAGCCCTTCCTTTCATCTTTTAAATTAATAATGCTTAAATATCAGTGTTTCTTTTAGATTCTGACTTGGTTCAGGATCTAATCACCAATCAAAATGTACAAAAAAAAAAAACCTTAGTTCTTTATGATACAGGCAAATCTTAAAAATCAATCAGATGGAATAAATAACCTTTCCTTAGTGACTATATGCAAATATCTCTAGCAAGCCAAAGCAGGGACTCTGTGTTTCCTGTTTGTTGGATTTACAGTGAAACTGGGACACAACAACTGGTTTAGCAGGAGGATATAATATCCTGTATTAATTTAAAAATGAAAACCTTCAAGTCAAAATATGAAAAATGAATGGATAACAAAACCAAATTAAAGCTAGTGTTCAGCGCTCCAGAGTTGTACTTAGAAAAATACAGGGGGGAGTGTTTGTTTTTAGAGGTATAGATAAGCTATTCTAGCATTGGGGCACTAGAGTATTTAAGCATATAGTTAATTTAAACCAGGTGATGAGGTTCAGTCTGCTTAAATCTAAGCATGTTCAGGTGGTCAGAGGAAATGGCTGCTATGAAGAGACCTGGGAAAACTGGTGCTTTCAGGTACTGTTCTACAAATTACTAGATAAAGAATCTGATTTGAAAAAAAATCCTTTCCTGACCATGTTCTCAGGAGAAAAAGGAGAGGTGAGTTTTCAGATGTGGGACCCTTGAAGAAGCTCTTGAGGTGCTTTAAGTTTTTTTAAGATTTTTGGTCTAATGAAGGTTGACAGTCTTCTCTATCTCCTTTTCTAGTGTGAGTAAAATATTGCAACTGAACTTTCACTGACAACTAAGACAGACTGTCTTGGGATGCTTTGTGGATAATGACCCAAATTCAGCTCTGTTTGATCTATTTTGGGCCTAATTCCTGCTCTGCAGATATAAGGAAATTAAATGAGGCTGTGTGTAGTGAAGAATGAAGTGGTTAACTTGAAAATTACAGGGGCCTGAGAAAGATAAATTATCAAAGACTGTATAAATGTATTGCTATATGAAATGCACAGCACTTTACATGTAAAATAAAGTTATGAGGAGAAGTGTTTTTAGTGCCTTAGCAAGTGGCCACTTTCCAAATTCTGCAATGCTTTACCTTATCCTGGAGGAGCTCCATGGGAATCAGAGTACTTGTGTAAGAGTTCATGAGATTGTGCTAAAGGCTCCATGACTTAATACCTTGTTCAAATGAGTTCAGATTCATTTGCCTGCTTTATTAAAAAAGAAAGCATTTATTTATTTGTGCAAGTGTAAAAACGTTTTATACAGCATATCTCACCCTCACCTTGCAGATTAGACAACTTTCCAGCAACATTTGTGGAAAGCTCATGAGAACTGAAAAATACCTCATTTGTAGGAGGAAAATGGGGAGTCACATCTAGCAAATACACAGGTATGAAATAACCTTTATAAATGCTGAAAGTAAATTTATTGAAATTGATTCATAAGAGAAAATTAACTGTCTACAAATAATGCCCACAGTGAATTGCTGTCCAGTAAGAATAATGCCACAATCAATGAGGTGGCAAAGGGAAACAAGTCAGTAAGCTAAAGATCAGTGGATTGCCTATTTGGAAATAGCTTATCATTCTAAACATTTTAATTTTTAAAAAAAGTATTTTTATTGCTCTAGAAAAATATTGAGGACGTGGTGAAGCTGAAATATATGAGGATGTTTTGTTTTCCATCTGTTCACAATTTAAGTTGAACTGGGCATGTGTATGAAGCAGAGAGTGTATTGTTGGTCTTATTCATAACTTAATTGTTTCTTGCTTTCCCTGCCTAAAAAGAATCAATTGCCAATAGACTGCTACTCTTCTAAGCTTTACACCACACAAGGTGCAAGGGGTAGAGGGTAATAAAAATTTAGTTGTGTAAGGATGGCTTGATTTAATTTGTTCTTGTGAGTACTTGCTGACATCTATGGAGATTGAGGTTGTCTTTTTATGAGAGGGTATTTGTGATGTGCATGTTTTGCTTGATACTCTGCTGAATTTGCTTGACAGGCATATGAATAAATGGAAACCAGCAAGAATGAGTTGAAGGAAAACTGTAGTGCCTGAAATGTGAAACGTTAGTTTGATGAAAAGCTTTTAGTGAACTGAAACCTTGAATATATAAAGGATGTTGTCTTCATCTCAATTTTTTTCTCCTAAATGCATTTATGAACAATTCTGGGGGGAAAAAAAAAAAAAAACCAAAAAAACCAAACCAACCCAAAATACCTCCACCTCTAAAAAAATCCTCAACAACAAAAAGAAAACTGCCAAACTCCCTCATCCTTAATATATGTGAGGGTAGGCAAGTTTTTTCTGTTGCACAGAGTTAGCCTAACAAAGTAAGATACTTATGTATGCAAGAGTACACCTTACTTTTAGTCACTTTCAGCATCTTCTTAATAAAGTAAGAATACTTTGAGCTGCTAATTATGTGCATGAAGTTTAGTACTTTGTGAAGCCCCCTAAAAGCCTACCTCCTCCTTACAGAAATCTGGTCTTAATTATCACCTTGATTGGTGCTAATAGGACACTTTTGACTTGCAGACTGCATCTTTTATAACCTTCACGTCTGATTACAAGGTTTTTCCTTTGTGGAAGAGCAAATGCTTCACTATAAAATAGTGCCATTACTTTATACAAGCAGAGTCAGTTTTGCTTCAGTAATCAAATACAGTAGGACATCATATTTCTGTAGGGCATTCATGAAATCAGAGGTTATACTTTTAAGAGCCTTTGCTTGCAAATATAATTTTTTAAATGACTTTTCCCAGGGAGAAAAGGAAATCCAGGCTAGCAACAAAATAGGTAAATACTGTTAGCATTTTATCACAAGCTTCAAGACTTCCTCAAGGCATCAAGTTCAGAAAAAAATAGAGTAAGATATTATGGGGAGGATATTTATTATTACAAACTGCAAAGTCAACAGGGACTGCTAAATGTTCTTGCAGTCATAATAGCCTATCTCATGTTAATTCTAGCCCAAAGCTCTGTGACTCTTTATGTGCAGAGATAATGGGGGGTAAAACTGTATTTTTAGTTTAGCACCAGATTCCTCCCAACCATGGAAAATAAATTAGGGAGCTTCACAAACTAAAAATGATTTGGGCTTTGGAGGAATTCCCAGCAATAATATACAAGACTTATTACCCTGGGTAGTTAGAGGGTCCCATATGTTTATGGCTGATAGTAGTCATTTTGATGGAATATTGCCTCAGCAACTTGTTTTCAAATAATTTGCCTGTAACCCAGATCTGTTGATCCTAAGAGAAGATCTTAGGTTCCTAAGAGAAGATCTTTTTGGTAATGTTATCTTTGTTTGTACTCCCTATGTGTCTCTTAGATAAAATACAGTGTATTTTGCCCAGGAAAAATGCTGCATTAGTGGTCAAGTTTCTACATTTAATTTAGCTGGAGTTCACTACACATCGAAGTTTAACACATCAAGGCTTGGGTTATATAGGTTCAGATTTGAGAACATGTGTGCTCTTTTTTTTTTGAGTAATGGACACTACAGGTAGTTGTTCTAAAATAACGCCTTAAAAACCTAGAAAATCCAGCTTAGGGTTATTGCTGTTCATTATTTGTTTGACATTGTTATCTAGGAACATGGCTGCTTTGGGTTTGGAATGCTGCATAATGTGTGGGGGAAAAATATCAGTCCATCCCCCAGAGAATATATTGTCCTAAAATAGTAAGGAATAATATGTGAATGTCAACAAACTGGGCAGTGCAAAGAAAGCAGAAGTTAATTTATGTAGCCTCACATATTGTCTGTGCATAGGTGTCAAGGTGAAAAGAAGTTAAGCTTTAGAAAGAAAAATCAGTAAGGAGAAAACAAAAGATGCTTGTTAGAAGCAAAATTAATAACAGTGTCCTAAAAGCTTAATAAGAATCGAAGGAATCAGTGTGGGCTGTGAGGGTATGGAGTTTGGGATAGGCCAGGGAAAGCATTGAAGACACCTGCACTGTTTGTGGTGAGCAACCAAAGGAGCCACCGGGAAGGAGGCAATGTGGTCAAAGAAATGGTCTTTTTGGGTTACATTTATTGAGTGGCATTGTGATGGTATTCTTGAATCCATGTAAAGATAATTTTAATATTTCTTTTGAATATTAAGGGAATAGAAAACTATCTCTTAAAACTGGAAATGTCAGTTCAAGGAGCTCTTATCTTGGTCTTGTTGGTAATGATTTATATTTTCTCTGGGGTTCAGAATGCTTGTAATTTACACTGTCCTTTGGGTACAGCTATAGCTGCCTATGGCCCAATCCAACAAAAAATATGTTCAGTTCCTCTCTGACAAAAGTGTATATAAACCTCAAAGTCACTAGAATCTGCTCCGAAAGCATACACTGCCAGAAAGATGTATTTTATATTGCATTGGACCCTAAAGTGTCATAAAAAATGGCATATCCCTTNNNNTTTTTTGGTAGCTTTATGACCAGCAAGACAGCATCAAGCAGTTTATTGCAGACCTGGTTTATGCCTTGCAAGAGAGCAGTGTAGTAGACCCTTGTGCATGCTTTGTTTTCAGCACCAACACTGGAAGCAATTTTGAATCTCATTTGATTTTAGTTGAATCTATGCTCTCTTTGTTGTCTGTGCGAGCAAATTTAAAAAAAAAAATTAAACTAATGTTGTTTTTGTTGTTTAAAAAGGCATTTAATTTATTTTTATTAGCTTAAACTGTATTTGTACATCATGCTTAACAGTTTTTTTCTTAACCCTTTAATGCCATTGCCACTTTATACAGCTAGGATAAAACATATGCCATTTCCAGGGATGTGGAGAGGCACTCAGCCACACGTAAATGAGGATTCAATCCTACAAAGCCAGGCAAGACATTTGAGCACATTAATTTCAGCAAGAATTTGATGCATAATCCCTATAGAAGTTAATTGGGATGTTTCATTGGAAAATGAGGTAGCCAGGATCCATGGAAGTGTCAGTATCCTTCTGGGAGGCTCAGCTGTCGCTGACAGAAGAGGTGTGAGCAGCCTCTCCTTTGCTGGTACAGCTTCAAGTCTCCCGAGCTGAGCCTTGGAATCTCATTAGATCCTGATTCAGGGAACTTGTCTGGCTTAACCTTTAAATTGGTTCTGGAAATGCATCTTTCTGTGGTGGCTCTCTTCTCCTTTGAAATGAGTAATGTGGCAACTGTTTGCTTATAAAATATCATCATTAAGTTCACTTACTCCTTGATTTTTATAGAGCTGTACTTCCCAAAAAAGTGGGCATGACAGTTATGGACCTTGGTCCTATGGACCACAGAGGGTTCTGATGACCCAGTCCCTTAAAGTTGTTCTGAACCTGCACTCAAGGGGTTGATCCTTCTTTCAGAAGAAATATCCTTTATCAAGACTTGCATTATTTTCTCTGCTGTCCTGGAGATCTGAGTCCCTCCAAGTAGGGCAGGGTGTTGTGGCTGGGGGAAATGCAGCTGGCTGGAAAGTCAAGGAAGAGAAATGTGTGTGATTTGCTTTTTTTTTTCTCTTTTTTTTTTCCCCCAGCAGTGATTTCTGATTGTAGCCACTCTTGGGAATTAGATATTTTGGTTTAAAGAATAGTCCATGTATAAAATTTTAAAAGACAGTGACAGCATTCTAGCATGGGCTGATTTGTTCAGAGTTCTGCTGACTACATCACTTAATAAATGAGGTATTTCGTTATTAAGTGCCTGATCAGAACCAAGGAAATTTGTAATGTTGGCCAAATTCACTAACTTAACAGTTTAGCTGTCACTGCAGTATCAATTACAGATGGTTCTTGTGGTTTTCGTTGCCATTCATGGAATGCCTTAATAAAGGGAATAAAAAGAGGATTATCATGCACTTTCCTCTTGTAGAGAAATAGATGATACAAGCACATCAATTTTGTCTCACTTATAAATAGCTCCTGGAAACAGTGGTCTATGAGGGAATAGGGCTGATTGACTCATTCCTTGTGAATAATTTAGCCTCAAAGATTAGCATTTTTGTACATGTATTATCCATGGAGGACTGAATTCATCTATTTGTTATTATAATCTTCCATTTAATAGTTTATGAATTGCTGTCTGAATTTTTTGGAGATGTGGTTCATTCACTGCTTTGTTATACGTGATGGTCCTTTGAGTCATCTTGACGATTTTTGAGTCCCCAAAGGAGGATTTGGGACATTCAGCTAGAGAACAATGACAGGGTCCACAGCTCTTTGTGGCCACATGAGGAGATGGAGAGGACTCATATGCCAGCATTTTTTAGGAAATGATGGTCATGATGGGGGGAAACTCTTCAGACTTGCAGTGGTTGTGAGGGATGTTTTGCAGTGATTTTTTTTTTTAAATTCAGTTTTGTGCAAGACCTTACACAGAGTCCTCCTTTTATTTTTGAGGATGCAGAGTAGCATAGGGTCAGTGTGGGAGTGGGAATGTGAAGTCCATAGTTACAGATCCCAAGCAAGGAAGCACTGCATATAGAGATAATTGAGAGCTCCTGAGGAAGGTAGTGCAAGTGCCAGAAAAAAGCTGTGTACATTAGCATGGTATTCTACCTATTAAAAAATAATAAATCAGGGTTCTAGTTCAGGAATTTCTCGGATGTCTCTACTGAGTTGTGTTTTGTGTGTGTCCACTGTAAATATACACACATACAATGTATATGTGCCTCAGTTTCTCACTCTTACTCATTTCTGCTCTGGGTAAAAGTGGCCTTGTTTTTCAGCAAGAAAAAGTGATGGCAATCCTTTCCCACTTCTTTCTCAAGATTGTTGTGTTTTAGTCCATGTTTTTGAAGTGCTCTGAGCATGCTGACCACTGGTATGGAAAACCCAACAGCACTTTGGATTGCCAGGGTGCACTAATGAGTCGCAGGAGGAATTAAAGTTATAATCACACAAGCAAATACACAAAGCCACTGAATGTTGGTTTTATGCACGGTTACCATCGATGTCAAAGCTATAAGATGTTGTATAATCAAATAATTTATTAGGCACAGCTGCTTAACTGCTGACAGCAAAACCACCTGTAGCTTAATTGCTCCTTCAATTGCACTGGTTTTCTGCATGGTCCTTCTGGTCCCAATACCCAAAGCAGAAAAACCCTGCCCTAGGCTTCCTGAGAGTTGTGCAAGACACTGTGGGTCATAACTCATCCATGTCAAATTAATGTTGTTGTCATGGGGCATCGGTGGCATAATGAAGGGAGAATAAGGGCATTAAGGAGAGTTAGTCCTTCAATAGGACTTCCCTTCTAATTTCATTGATATGCTAAATAGAATTGCATATTTTTGGGGTTTTTTTTTTGTTTTTTTTCCCCTAAGAAATTATCATAATGTTAAATAAATACTTTGAGGAAGAGATGTGGACCTTGTTGTTTTAAAGTGTTAATAATTTGTTTGTTTCCATCCAAAATGGAATTGTTCTATACATTTAGAAATGCAATAAGGGAAGTTGCAACATCCTATCCATTCTAAAATTTCTTTTCCTCTAAGTTAGTTTTTGATGAGTTCAATTATTTTACTCCATAAAGTACAGAGATAAATGTCCTGCCTAACCTATATTCTGCAAAGGATGTTTTCCATTTTATTTTCACTATATGCAGCCAGGTAGATGAAGAATACTGATCCTTAGTGATTTGCATGCTTGGGGATCACTTTGAATAGAACCCAGGAATGTCCTTGATTGTCAGTGAGAGAATTTGAGAAATAGTGCTTCACTTAATCATTGAAAACTTTTGCATGTAGTGTTGGATTTTCATAACAATCACCTGATTAGGTGCATGAGTCTATTGCAGGGACAAGGGATGTTCAGTCAAACAAGACTTATGTCTTCAAGTTGTTAATTTACTGTATCATCACAAACAGCTTTTCAGTCCTATGGTATAATGCTAAATACTTGCTTATTCCTGTTTTGAAGAGAATTTTTTTTTCCTGCTTATGTCCGTGTGTGAAGGTTATGTCAGTTTAACTTCAGCCTTCACCATTAAATATTTCAGATTTTGTGAATAGCTCTGCTGCTAGATACTGTTGAAAATGTATTCACAGGTCTTCGCACTTTGTCTTCTTCAGAAGATGAAGATGTCTTCTTTAGAAGCAGTGATTTCTTAAATGAGGAAGTACATAGGGATAGAAATAAAATTTAATTTAGTGTATCAGGTAAAACTCTGCTTTTCATTGCTGTTTTACTTTTTATATATGCAATGGTCAGTCCAGTGAATCTGTAATAATTCAGTGGGATTGTGAGTTCCTACTGCTTTGCAAATACACCACTTGGAATGGGAATTTCTTCTGCTGCTGAACACTGGGATTGGGCAGGATCAGTTCCCACATTTCTTGTCTATACTGTACTTCCTAGCCCTCCCTGTGAGATTTTTGTAGACATTTTAACCATGTGGGACCTCACTCTCTGTGCAGACCACTTAGCGCCTTTTTCTCGTGTTTTGTTCAGCTCACATACATGTCATGGCAGGTTCTCCAGTGTAATTTTTAGGTCATATCACTTATCATTCTCTTGTCTCTGTAGAACTAGAAGTGAGAAGCTGTGAACTCCATCTCAGCACTGGTGCAAAAAAGCCCTGGAATTTGATCTTATGCCTACTGCTCTTACAGATGTGTCCGCCTCGAAAGAACACAGCCGTGACCTTGAACATTTGGTGGCTTCCTAGTTTTCAAATATGCATTTAAAGGAAAGGAGAAATAAGTTGAAAATTTAGTTTTCTGAGTTAAGCTGAGTTAAACAGTTGAATATGATTAATGTACTTTGTCATATATTTCTCTCTGCTAATTTCTTCCAAGATAAGTAGCTGGATTCACTTTTATTCCTAAGAGGCGTATTTGTTTATTTTAACAAAGGGCAAGGGGAAACTGGAAAAAATCTTCCTGTTCATTTGCATGGTGAGCTGTAAGTGGAGTGATTTTGTCAGGAAAAAAGTAAATATTCTCATGTAACTCTTTCCAGTTTGTTTCCAGGTTGTTCTACAGGTCCCTCAAAAAACTTGAGGCCTGTTTCTAGCACATCCATTAAAAGTCAGTCAGAATGATAAGCTGTGGTGGGCTTAAATTGGTTTTTCAAGTGTTCAGCACTTTTTGTGGTAAAATTCTTATGGTGGCTTCTAAACAAAAAATGGTTGTGAGACAGAGCAGATGAGTTGGTGATGCACACAAAGGGCTCTGTGTGTGTTATTTATCTGTTTATTTTGTGCAGCAAACTGAATGGCAATATCAAATGATAATAATTTTCCTTTAGACTATTCTTCTTTGTCTTTGAAATTTTCTCAGTTGGAGACCCAGTTTCCCAGTTTTTCTAAGTACTTTACCAAGTGTAAGTACTTTACCAGGTTCCAAGGAAATCGAGCCATAAATTTCTCACAACTCTTGGCCTTTATTCCTCTTTTCAATTTCTAAACAGGAGGATTGTTCATAGAGTGCTGAACTCGGGGTACCACGAACACAGCTCAACAAAACCAGGTTAAAAATCACACAAAAGGAGAGAAAATAGGTTAACATGCTGTAACTAGCCCTGAACAACAAACACTGTGCTTAAAGACCTTTAGAACTAGATTAGAGAAAACACAGGGAAGTAAAGAAGAGCTGAAAGGGAACAAGCTGCTGCGGAGGGAGGATGGGGCCACATGATTCCTCCCCTTGCTGGTATCAGTGGATGTAGGAACAGTGTGATATATTCAGTGTGCCAGCATTTGCATTACAAATGCTTGTACTGGGTTTAGAAAAGACCTAACAGATTGTCATTGCCCAGAGCACTGGCATTACAGTGATTGCTCCAATACAACACGGGCTGGTAAAGTTTTTCTTAACCCTTGTGCTACCTCCCTCCAGCTTGAAATAGAGTTGTTTGCCCGGAGTGAGCTTTCCTAGACAACTGCACATTTTCATGCCCGCAGAGATCTGGATAAAACAGTTACCTCTGTTAATCACTGGCATCTGGGATATTGCGTGATTTGAGATGTGATTTGGATTTTCTCAAGTGCTGGAGTAATAGATGATGCACAGCTCACTCAGAGCACTGCTGAGATTGCACCCAGGGCTGGCGGGAAGATGAAGTATTATGCAGGGCTTTTCACACATTCTGTGTTTCTTGTATTGTCTCCAGTTTTCTGAAGGCTGTGGCAATAAAATTAACAGCCTTTTTCATTTATGCTTTTGTTACAATGCTGCCATTTGGTTTAATTTCAGTTGTTCTAATTTAGATCGGTGGAAGTTGGAAGAGAATCTTGTCCCCTAAATGAATACATCTGGAAAATTGTGAGGGTTTGTTTTGTGAATATTTTATTTTTAAAAATCCTTCTGTAAATGAAAAAAAAAANAGTTGGTTTTCCTGGAGCCTTCACATCTCCAGGCTGAACAATCCCAACCCTCTCATGTTTTCCATCCTACTGAAGAAAAGCAGAGTGGTTATAAAAGTTATTATTCACCTCAGCAAAGCATTGACAATNTTGCCTTGGAGTTCTAAAACTAATTTACAAGCAGTGAATCTCACAAAATTTTTTAACTTGGTTTTTGGATCTAGAATCATAGAATGGTTTGGGTTAGAAGAGACCCTAAAGATCATCTCATTCCAACCACCCTTCCATGGGTAGGAACATCTTCCATTAGACCAGGTTGCTCAAAACCCCATCTAGGGATGGGGCACTGCAGCTTGTCTGAGCAACCAGTGCCAGTGCCTCACCACTCTCACAGTAAAGAATTTCTTCCCAATATCTAATTTAAACCTGCCCTCTTTCAGCTCAATGCCATTCCCCTTGTCCTATCACTGCATGCCCTTGGGAAAAGTCCTTCTCCAGCTTTCTTGCCGGCCCCCTTTAGGCACTGGAAGGCTGCCAGTTGGTTTTCCTGGAGCCTTCACATCTCCAGGCTGAACAATCCCAAGCCTCTCATGTTTTCCATCCCACTGAAGAAAAGCAGATCTGTGTAGGCATCCATAAGCCCCAAGAATGGTTATAAAAGTTATTAATCACCTCAGCAAAGCATTGACAATTTAAAAAACCCCAAAGCCAACAAACCCACCCCAAATCAACCCCTTAGTTTTATTAACTCAATGAAAGAAACATTTTATATTTGAAAAAAATAGTTTTTAAACTGATGTAGTTCTCAATTTAACCAGTTAATCAGTGTTTTGTACTGTGATGCCCTCTTACATTTAAACCTGATTATATTACCAAAAACCCCCTCTGCATCTACATTTAAAATGTTCTTAATATTGATATAAGTTGCATCAAGCAATAATATATGATAGTTTGCAACTAAATGTAAGTGTCTAAATAGGTGTCTGAAAGAGGAGTATAAAACTTCAGCATTTAGTGGGCACCTGACATGTATTTTGAAGGAAAGACACAGAAGTAGCTATTATTATCTGGAAACCACTCTTCTATAAAGGATCTGTATGACACTTGAAAAATGGCAGCTTCAGAAAATTATTATACAAAACTGTTTCAATGCATCAGAAACAAAGTTTCTCCTTGTCATAAAGACATGAGGTCCAAATTCATGGCTGGGCAATAACACATCCAGATTAGTTCCTTATTTTATTCAGATGTCCTTTAGGGAGTGTGTCATCATGTTAAAGATTCTGAATGTATAAAAATAACCCCATAGGTACTCTAAGCAATCTCATCAGAATAGAAATATCATGTCTGATAGGTTGGTATCTTGTCTAAAGGAGTGTCATTAACTTCTTTGAAAAGTTAGTACTTTATGAGGGCTGTTTTTTGGCTCTTGGTATTACAGTCTATTGTTATTAATTAATTTATAACTTGCAGTAAAAATCTTCCATACATATTCTATGTAGAAGACAAAAGGGTCTAACATGAATGTGTTTCAAAACACTGTGTGAAAGAGGATGTAACAGCCTGGTAAAAAGAAATAGCATCATAAAGCTGCATTCCAGAATCTGTGTAAATGTCCTAAGCAATAATAAATAGGATTTTGTGGGTGAGGGATGGTCATTGTATCCTTTTTATCATCTCTGAGAGAAATGAGCTGTTTCTGCAATTATCTTGCCTATTTCATCAACTTAAAACAACCTTTCATTCTGAATTTTAAGAATGGGTTTTGGCTGAAAGAAAAGGGCAGATTTGTGATTATCTAAATCGTGAAAAGACATAATATTTTATTAGCAGTCTTGGCAGCAGTACTCATGTATGCAAGCTGTAGCACAATCTATGGTACTGGTTACAGTAAAATCTAATTAAAAATTAAACTAAGCTGATGGCATTCAGACTGCCATTGTAGAGGGGGGACTGGATTCTGTGGGTCTCTCTGTACATATGTGTGCTGCTGCCTTTTTGTTCTGTGGCAGCCAGACAGCTTCTGCCTGGGCTCAGAAATGTGTTAGCCTGCAGCCGGTTTGCGCGCTGTTGTCAGACAGCAGACACGCAGCCTGGCATTTGCCAGGGTTTTGTGTGATCCTGGGGAACTCCTGTGGTCCTGGATAACATCTCTGCCCAGGCATTTTCAGTGCTCAAACACTGGAGCCCTCTTTTGCTCCGCAGTTTTACTCAGCACCGTCTTGTTGGAGATTTAGACTTGCAAAGTGGGGTTTATGTGAGCTTCCTAGATAAGAGCTAAATCAAAACAGCTGAACCACCCGCTGTTGGGGTTGCTCTACTCCAGCTCACTGAGGATGGCAGTGGTAAATCTCGTGTTTCATTTTTGCATATGAAGAATGACAGCTCAGTACAATGTTTTCCTGTACAACGTGTTAGTCTGGCATCTAAATGCACTCCTCTTCTTGATGTGCAGCAAAGGCTTGAGACAGGATTACAGGATCTGAATAAAGAGCAGGATGTGCCATGGTTTGCTTTCACTGACAAATGTGCCTTGTGCTAACTGTCAGCAGGGCTTAGAGAAAACTATCTTTTAAGTCAGGACTCTGGTATATACATAGTGAGCCACCTGCTCTTCTGAAAATTAACAGTTACTCTGTGCAAGTTTCCATGCTGCCACTTTGCTGGATTCAATTCCTACACTTTCACCTGGATGTGATTGTCCATTTCCTTCTCTGTTTTCTATAATATCTCTTTTGAAAAAACATGCCAATTAGGGTGGAAAGTCTACTTTTTTGTGATGTTTATTCCTTTTTTTTTTTGATACTTAGCCAGAGAAGACTAACCCAAATATATAAGATGGTGAATTCCAAATATTAAGTGAAGGTAAACTGTGTGCAAAAAAGTGAATTGGTGAAAGATAGATTGCTCAATCATTTTATGTAGATGCTTAACACACTTGGTTTTTTTTAATTCAAATACTTAATTGAATTAATACTTGTTTTTCTTAATTCAATTTTTTTTCTATGTGTAAATCTTAAAAGGAAAAGAAAAACCTGTTAAAATTGCCATGATTCTTATTAAATTCCAAGCACTGTGGTTGTATCTGTAACACTGTTTGAATCTCATATCCCTGGTTTCAGTATATGCAGAGATGCAAGAAAAAATAGTGGTTCTGTAGTTGGTGAAAAGTGTCCTCTAGACACTGGAAAAGTGAAGATTGACCAAAGACTTGGAACAGTTTTACACCAGGGATCCGAGGGGAAAATTGTAAAGAAATAGTGAAATAATACAGGAAATCTCTTTTACCACTTTTTTTTTTTTT
>VXBC01005330.1:437928-480857 GCA_013399945.1 Ploceus nigricollis
TTTTTTTTTGGCTACTGTGATTGTCTCCACATCAGGGAAGTTTTCATGCTACAGAATTCTTAGTGTTTTCATTCAGAGTGGGTTTGTGTTTATATTTTAATGTTTTCATGTGCTCTAGAATAAAATAATAATTGTAATAATTAGCAGTATGATTGGGAGCAGACATGGAGTTTAATGAAATTTTGGTGTAGCCTGAAATTTCTTTTCAATGGAAACAAATAGAGTGAAGTTCTTTCCTGGTGTCCCACAGGAGTATCTCCTGTGATTTTTGCATCTATTAAGGTGATTGGCAGCATTTTCAATCCATTTTCCAATTATCTCTCCAAACACTTTGGAAAATTCAATTGCCTAAAGCTCCTTTCCCTCCCTGTCTCTGCCCCCCACCCTCTTCAATTTATGCTACTCCTTATTTAAATAAATTGAAGAAAGAAAGAAAAAAATGCTTGGTAACATTTGCTATGGAAAATGTAAGAGGTCAGATTCTTATGCAGAACAAACTGAATTGGTGAAACTATAAAAATACTTTTCCAGTCTTTATATACTTTGATGATTTTACCAAAAACTGTTACGGAGTATAACATGCTGCTGTGCTCTCTCGCACTTTGTCACGATAGAGTGCACTGCAATTTCTTGTGCAAGAGACTGAGTTGAGAATTCAAAACTGTGATATTTTAGAGTTATTTACTTCATATACATACAAAGAGGAAGTTTTGTAGAGTGGTTTCCGCCCCCTCTCCCTCATAGGACTTAATTTTATATAGACAAGCATGCTAATAGTCATTGAAAAGTTATTGTACTTAAGGAGAAATAAGTTTTTTGTTTTGTTTTGTGGTTTTTTTTTTTTTTTTTGGTGAATGGAAAGGAAATTCATAGTTTGTTAAAGTCTGTTTTATTCCCTCACTAATCACCATTTTCCATCCTCCTCCCTGTCCATGCAAAAATTGGTGATGGATGGGAAAAGAGAACAGAGACCAACAGTAAATCTAAATATGTAAATGCATTTCAAAAGTGATGTCCTTGACATTAAATCTGTAAAAGATCCTCACTCAGTCTTCACATCATGCTGTTGCCCAGCATCCTACCTAAGCCTATTACTGCTCATACTTGCTGCCAGAATATTCATTAGGTCTTTAATCTTTTAATTCCTATGTGACAGAGAAATAATGTTTGGCTGTAATTATGGATGTGGATATGGGTTGTATGCCCATGCAACCCAAATTTTATTTCTGTCGTTCCTTTTGTTGTTGCTGTGCTTCTCTTCCTGCATCTTTACAAAGGCCACAATCAACAGCCTTCTGATGCTGAGTCTTGGCACTGGGCAGACAGATGTGCTGCCTGGAGAAACACTTCTGAGGCTTTGGCAGTTCATCTGGGAAGGACCCTCACCTCGGGAGATGTTTCTCTCTGTGTTAAATGTCCTGTTGTCTGGTGGACACTGACAGTAAGTCCTTGCTGAGAGGTCACTGCATCCTCAGCTGGCAGGATACTGTGGGCCTGGGTAATGAACTCAGTCCTGGGGATGTGGGGAAAACAGTGAGTGCAGGACTTCAGGCTAAACAGCCCAGTCAATGCTGTCCCCTGTGAGCTGGCACCAGAGCTGGAGCATCCTAAGATGCAATTCCATGCATCTGTTTCTGGGTTTAAAAGACTGGTCCTACAGAGCACAGTGAACCACCACTCCCAGTGGTCAGTAGCCAACTACTTTGTGATGAGCAATTGTGTCATGGGAGAAGTCTGACCAGAGTCTCCAGAAGACATCCACAAGTCCACAGTGTTCAGAGAGTGTGTGGGAAGCGCTGACTACACCTTTACTCCTCATGGTTTCCTGAGTTGTGTACTGAAATTGTCCAGGTCTGGATCTAGCCATGACTTATGCTCTCATGGCCAACCAAATGGGCTTTTTTGTATTTAATTCTGAGATGCAATCAGATTGTGGTTGCCTTTCTGTGAGGCATGATGTCTATGGCAATGTGCCAACAGCCTCTATGGATGGCGGGATCTGAATGTTCCTTTACTGGTCGAGCTCTTCACACCTTTCTCCCATGCAAAGACTAAAAACATCTATTTGGAAAGTGATTCTGCTGTGGCAGCCTCATGACAGCCCATTCCATTTCCCCAAATCCCTGCTACTTCATTACAAAGAAAACACCTGCTTGCTAAGGAGCAAAGGCCAAAAATGTGATTGGGAGAATCTGGTCAGCAAAACTGTTCAAAGGAAGACTTTATTTCCTGCAAGAGTGAACATGATTCTCTGTGTGTGTGGAAACGAATACAGACAGGGCACAGGAGGTAATGGGATGTGTCAAGAGGGAGACATAAAAACAAACATTTCCATGGGTGCTACCATGGCTGTTCAGAGTGGAACTGTAATGACCTGGGTGCCACTTGACCTTTTCCATTGCGTAAAAAATACTTTGGGATGTTGTACGAGGTCAGCTGTGTGTGCTGGAGCAGAGCTCCAGTTCCCTGACTGTGCTGGGCTCTTGTGGCTCTGCTGTGCTCTGCACACACTCCTGGACTGAGAACAGTGAGGGTCACAATTAAGACTGCTCAGGGATGAGCTTTTGGAGTTGTGGTGTAGGAGACCAAAAGCCTCCATTAACTCTGTCCATTTTGAATTGACCAACAGATGGCACCATCAGTCTCCTTTTCTCCTGTGGCTCAGAAACAACTCCTAATGCAAACTCTTGTCCAGACCTCTCTGCTGCTAAATCCAGTAATTGCTTTCTAATTAATATTTCATTTAAATTCCTAGTGTCTTATAATAGCGCTTAAGATCTGTGCATGCCTACATGTACAGTGAAACAAATTATAAGGATACATATTCATAATTTAACCTGTAATATTCCTGCTAGTGTATTAAATGACTCTTGATTTTCAAGGGGTTTCTAAGTCAATGCTGAATTTGAATAATTTAAGCAGAAAAGCCACAGATGCATACAATAGTGAAGAGGTAAAATGCAGTTTGAAAATTGGTGTAATGAGGTAAATTGCATAAAAAGCGCACTGCACTGATTTCTGGAAACTCTACCTTTCTCTTGTCAGATTCACAGTAAGTTTTTGTTGTGTTCTGCAGCTTTAAGATACATCCTCAGGAGCTGTAGAGAACCCCATCAACTGATAAAAATAATGACATAGCAGCTACCTTCTCCTGTATTATCTGAATTGCTAATTAGATTTTCAGAATGAGACACTGCTGAGAATGTGTCAGGAATAAGAGCTGCTTGGAGAGAAAGCCAAAAGTCACAAGGAAACAAAGTTCAACATGGAGTTTAAAGGAACCATTACATGCTTTTGAAGGGATGCATGCTAAGCCATGCAGATATCCAGCTTTGATTAGGTAGTGTGGAAGAGAGAGAAAACTGAGGCTATGCTGTGTCTACCATCCTCACAATGCAAAGGGTTTTTTACTTCTGTTTAAGTGGAATTTCCTATATTTCAATTTGTGCTACTGAGAGGTGTCTGCCTCCATTACCTCATTTATACATATTGATAATATCCCCCTTGAGCCTTCTGCAGCCTGAGCAGTCCCAGCTCTCACAGCCTCTCTTCACAGGAGAGATGCTCCATCCTTTAGTCATCTTTCCTGGGCTTGAGCCCTGTGTGGGGAGCACATATTTTTGTTCTGAAGGGTCAGCCATGGTATGAAGATGTTTATCAGCCTGAATGCTTTGGAGAGCCCAAGGTTGTCTTCCCTGCATGATCCATGTGTAACTTGTGCAAAGAGCCTCTAAACTACTACTACTGAATTGCTTGGCTTCACCAGTTCTTGATTGATTATGTACAAAAAGATGTGACTAAATAAAATGTCAGTAAAATTTGAAAGCAGGATTTTTTTTGTCCCCTCATAGGAGAACAGCAGTATTATTCCAAATTTTTTGTGGTGACTGAGTACAAACACAAGCTTAACTTGCAGAGCACCAATGAAAACTCTGCAAAAAGCAGAGAGAGGGTCTAGTAGCAAATGCAAAGTGAACTTCCTTTACACTCAATGCTTTTTTTTTTTTTCCTTTTTTTCATGGAGGTATTTTTATCACCACAGGTATTTCAGTTCTATTTTAATTAAGCTGTATGATTGTAAGTGCTTGTCATTGAGGATATCTTGCTGGGTAATTAGAATGATAGTGTAAGGGAGAATTAGAGAATATAAAAAGTAACTAAAAAATGAGTGTTGTGATGCAGTTGAGCTCTGCACAGCTGCTCTGCTTTCCCCACCTCACTGAGTGCTTAAGTCACTGGCTTGCTGTCCATTCACACTACATTACTTTAAACTGGATTAGGGAAGAGTTTAAAGTGAAAACTTAATAAAATGGAAATCCAGCAGGGATGTGAATGGAGGGACAGCAACCAGAACACCATCCAAAGCCTCTCGTGGATCATAATGAAGTGTGTTCCACGACAGTCAAATCTTTCCTCAGCAGAAGTGAAATAAATGTCTTGTTCCATAATAAATCCTGTTTAGAGATCCCCAAGGCCTTTGTCAACATGCTGCTTAAGCATATGCTCAAATCCAGTCTGATTTCATGAAGTACTTAAGCTCTAGTCAGGCTGGGTTATGTGCAAGGAAAGGTTGAAAAATCAGAAACTGTTAATAAAGACTCACTTTATTAAGCTTTGTTAGCCCTTTGCTTAGATAGGGTTTAATTAAAAATTATAGATATTTTGTTTGACTTGGTTTCAAGCTGCTGAAAATCATCAGTAGTGTAGGAACAAATTATTCTTCATTTTAGGTCTGATTTCAAAGACACAATGATAGAATTTTTCCTCTAAGTCAACAGGGAGCAGCATCAGGCCTTTGCATTCTTAAAAGTTTTCCAGAAAGCCTTAGATTTCCTTCAGCACAGACATAATTATAATTTGAGTCCCTAAGAACACCATTGAAGAAGTCCAAAAGGAGTGAATGTGAATCCAGATTTTTATGCAGAATTCTAAAATCCAGCACATCTCAATTATGCTGTTCATGGAATAAAAAGCTAAGGGTCAGAGTGAAATCTTCAGAAAAAGAAACACCATTTCTAAAATCTAGAAGAAAAAAACAACCCAAACTATGCAACTCTCAGCATATTTTCTAGATTTGTGAGGTGTCCTTGATTTTTATGTCATAGCTCTTTTTCTTTAATCAGACCTTTTGAGAAGGAAAGAAGCCAGCAGCTCTCTTGCATGCACTCCTTTACTATTTGACAATATGTTGGGAGAAAAAAGGTGCAGCTGTTCCTGTTTTTCTGAATCTGAAGGAAAGTTTCTGAGTTAAGGACTTGCTTTGTAACCCCAGGAAGGCAGTGGTAGCTTTCTGATTAGCTTTGCTGGGTCTTACATGAACTTCATCCTCTATTGATTTATGGTGAGTAGAGATAATTCTAAGGGATATGAAATATTATATCTTAAATTGTGTGCTGGAACCTCACTATAAATTTGTTGTCCAAGATGTTTCCCTTTCATAATTAAATTGCAGTACCTAGTTTTATTGCTGTTCCCAGGGATAAATCTCTGATCTGAGAGCTCTCACACTCCGTATCTTTATTGCTCTCATTTTTATTACAGGTAAGGGATTATTTTTTACTATCTTCTTCATGATCTTGACAGAAAGTTAACAGATATTGGTCTGTTCCTTCTAATTTATTCATTGAGTGGAGAAACCTTGAGTTAATAAGCTTTTTACATATTGCCCCATACTCCAATGTTATCTTCATCTTATGTGCATGTACCATCTGATTTTCTATAAAATTTTTAAGCTTGTTGGTCTCTGTTCTTTAGGACACCCATTGTGCTGGGTGTACGACTGCTGTTACAATTAAAAGAATGTGTGTGACATTGTATATAGTAACAAAATCAAAAATTCTGGAAAGCAGAAGGTCAGGCTTGTATTTTAGTTATAGCAGCAAACCCTGAACCCCCCCCATTTTGGAATTACTGTCTGAAACATATGGGGTTTTTAGAGCTTTTCCAGAGAAGAACTTGAGTGGCTGAAACATTTGTGAAAATGTCATTGATAGCCTTGTCTTTAAAAATAAAATGAAGGTCCAGGTGTGAGAATTAGAACAGAAGATGAAAGCAATGCACAAGAATTATAAACAGCGTAAAATCTAATTGCAGCATTTAACATTTATGCTGTAATGTCATAAATGTCAACCAATGGTGCCTTCAGCAGAGATTAAATGGCTTCACTTCACCAGTGGGATGGGCATGAGTAGTAATAATTCCAGTTGTTTCTTGTGCACAGCTGTCCCAAGATCTCTTTTGGCAAAGAGTCCTACCTTTGAAATTCTTCTTTTGGGATTTGTCAGAATGTTACCCAGGATTTATGTAAATTGGGGAGCCAAGGTGTTGCCATGGCAATCTCAGCTGTTTATAGCTTTTTTGATACATAAGCACCATTTGTTGTGGCACTGTTTCTAAAAATTTGAAGATTTGTATTAGGAATGGATAAATATGTGATGGAGGGTGCTATCTTTCTGCTTTTACAGGAAAGGAAAGAATACATGAAATCTTATTTCTCAAACACCTTAGATTATATAAATAAAGGTCAGAGTGAAGCCTGGATTGCACCTGGAACCCTGCAACTTTGTGCATTAAAGTGTGGTAATGTTCAAGTGTGTCAAGTTCCTGGCCAGACTTTGTTGGGTTGGATCACATTTATGGAGCTGGAGACGCTCCCTCTGGTGGCTCTTGTGCCACTTGGCATTTCTACATTTTTAAAAGCTGTTCTTGGTGTATTCTGATGGATAAAATGCTGGCAAGTGTTGGTTCAAACGATTTTGGAAATGCAGCAATGTATTTCAATTTACATTCAGCCAACAGTGATTAGTGGGCTCTATTAAAAATGCTTTGTCAATCCTGCACAGATTTTATTACAAATTAACCTGCACATCTCAAACACAAACTTTGACCCCTGAAAATCAAGTTGGCCATCTCTTGACAGAGGTTGCTAGCATTGCTGAAGCTTAAGAAAAGACTATTTTGCCCATCCTAAAGAAGTTATATTTGTTATATATGTTTTTTCATCTTTTAGCAAAAAGAAAGCACCGTGTTTATTTTATGTTGTGAAATAAAAGGAGAATAAGCTGTGTATCTTTTTGATTTAGCATGTATTTTATCACATTTTGTGATGGGGGAAAAATATTGTTTCTAGAAGAAACAAAACAAAACCATCTGGATTTCAGCAATAAAGGTTTTAAACATCATCTCTGGTTTAGAGAGCTTTGGGGCTGAGGGTTTCATTCAGACAAGACATTTTTATGGACTGTCTACAACAGTGACTGGGCATTTAGGAATATATAGGGCTTGCAAGGAGGTTTTTCACTACTTTGAAGTGGCAATAGCATTTTCCTTTCCCCAAGTTGCAAACAGTTGGATTCAGGATAATTAAAATATTGTCTCTATGAGGTGTAACTTAAAAAGAAAATGTAACAGCTTATAGAACTCATAGGAAGGATATTTTCAGGGATGTTCAAGTTAGTTTGAAAGAAACATTAATTTCATATGCAAATGCAGGTGCTCTGGAAGCAGATTCAGGGATCAGCTTTCTCTAATAAGTAACAAAAAACACAATATCCAATGGTGCCCAACTTTTGGGATAGATAGCCTTTGTAATCAGTTCAGTCTCACAATCAAATCTTGTGAATCAAATCTTGTGAGTCAAATCTTGTGATTTGATTGTGATGATGTTAAAACTTTGATGGTGTCAACTTGTACTTTGTGGAAGCATTTATAAAACCAAGTATTTTAAGTCCCCCCAAATCTGTAAGTGCTCTTTTTAGCTTTGTTCATAAGTTTGGTGATTTGGACGTTTTTCCTAAAGGCTCTGGAATCAATAACTTGCACTGAAAACATTGTCTTTCATTAAAATTAAATACTGTAAGAATGTCTGCAGTCTGCCTTCACAGAGGAGCTCTTTAAATATTGAATTGATTGTATTCTGTTAATTCAAAAGTCAGAAGTGAAAAGTCAAAGTCAAAGAATCACAAATTTCATGACACTGAAACTTGTCTAAGAGTTTTGGAAGCCAGGTTGCTGTTTTTCCTTGAATTTCAAAATAGTGAGATTCTGAACAACTAAACAACATCTGCTGCAAATAAAAACATGTTTTCAGTAACCAAGAAATTAACTGCTCCAGAAACTGCTCCAGCTAGTTTAGAAATGCTTATTGACCAAAAATTAATTTCTTTCCTGTTTTTGATGAAATTCCATGCCTTTACTTTCAGTCTTAATGAATGTGTGTTTTTTTGTTATCTGTCAAGTGAGTGACAGTTTTCCAAATTTAAGCTTTTCACGTGCTTGGTACTTCTAGCTATGGCCATTCAGAAATTAGGTCTTGTTTCTTCTCCCTTTCCTGAGGGAAATTGGTCACTTGGCTGTACTATTATGATTTGAGAAACCAAAATCTATTATTCTTTAAAAGTCAGTTTGTTTTTTAAGGGTGTTTTTGCATTTCTTAGTGATAGAAACTTCCTTTGCATGCAGCAAGAAATACAGAGTTCTTAATGTTCTGATTCAAACAGTTAAGTACCAAGAAGTTCCTACCTTGTTAGATTTATTTAAAAAGTCATGCCAGCTAGCAGTGATGTGCAGTTTTAGCCTGTAGTCTGGTTTTCTTATTGTCCTGGGACAGCAGAATAATCTTTCACATTTTTTTTGTACAAAACATCGTTAGCCCGACGCAACCTCTGCATTCCTGATGGTGAAAGGCCTTGAGGGGAAGCTGTGGCAGGAGCAGCTGAGGTCACTTGTTCTGTTCAGTCTGGAGGAGAGGAGACTGAGGGGAGACCTCGTTGTGGTCTTCAACACTTCCATGAGGGGAAGAGGAGGGGTGGGCACTGAGCTCTGCCCTGTGGTGACCAGGGACAGGACCCAAAGGATTGGCCTGAAGGTGTCAGGTGAGGTTTAGGTTGGATATTGGGAAAAGGCTTTTCACCCGGAGGGTGGTTGGGCACTGGAAGAGGCTCCCCAGGGCAGTGGTCACAGTGCCAAGACTCACAGAGTTCGAGAAGTTTGGACACTGCTCTCAGGTACATGGTGTGACTCCTGGGGTGTCCTGCATAGGGCCAGGAGTTGGACTTGGTGATCCTTGAGGGTCTCTTCCAACTCAGCATATTCTGTGATTCTCTGATCATGTCTGAGGCTCCCACCTCATGTTTTCAGTCTATTGTTGACATTAACAAATTTTGACAAAAAATTAGATGTTTCAGATGTATTTACAGTTTCCAGCATAGCTTAACTTCAAGAAAAACGTGGGCTGTTCCTGGAGAGAAGAGGCCATGCATTGCTGCTTCCTCCCTTATGCTGCTCTCAATCCTGTGGCTCTGTGGCCACCAGAGCCACTGCTAACCTGGGTCAAAATGAATCATTTCTAGGCCAGGCCAACTCAGATGTGGATAAATAAGCTGATCATGTGGCCACAAGTTTCTTGTCAGTGACCAAAGAGTGGCAACAAGCAAGTAAGAGTGAGATGCTGGGGACACTGGCAGGGAGGAGGACAGGGAGCTGGGGATTACCAGGTTCATTATCAGCCAGTTGTTAGACTGAACCACAAATCTTTACAGGGTCAGGCCTCCTTGGTTCTGATTTGCACACAAATTTACTTGGTTTTCGGGGCTTTGTGCACCATGGTAGAAGCAAAGATAAAAAGAGGGCTAGGGAAGCATCTCCAAGTGCAAACTTCCCCCTTGTGGACTATAACTAGGAGATTAATTTTTATTGTTCCTTTTTCTATTATCTTCACTTTCTCACATGGGACCAGCTCAGTGAGGCTCGTGTGGCAAAAGAATAACTTGCTCTGAACTGATGGCCTATTGTGCTTCAAGAAGGAAGGACAGTGTGCAGGAGGGATGAGGAGGAAAAAATTATAAAACAACCCTGTGCCTCAGTCTTATGTGAATTTTTCTTTAAGTATGCAGTAGGCAGCATAGAAATGTTTCCCTGATGCTCAGTGTATAACTATGGGCATGAAAGCAGCCTATAATTTAATTAAACAGGTTAAAAAATTAATTCAGACTAGCATTAGTGATTTAAACATTTAGCTTGGTTTTCCAGAAGACTCCTAGAGCACTTTTGGATATAGAACTGTCTCTGTAGTTTCACAGATTGTAGAGACACTTCAGGTTCAGTTTTGATTTAATAAGTCTTCCAGCAGAATGATGGCAGTAGAGCAGCAGAAGAATTACCTTACAAGGTGCCTTTCACTGATAACAAAGCATAAGCAGCCCTGACTTGCCTTATATAGGGATGTTAAATTTCCTTGTCCTATAAAGAGCTTCAGCCTCCATAGAAATGAATGTGTGCTTCCACTGCCTGACTACTCCTGTGAGAGGAGACCTCAGAGGATAAAAAAAATGTTGTCTATTATAGAGCTTTTCCTTATGTTTAGGCACTCAGAATCCATCTCACAACAAAAACAAGTCCAAATTGATCCATTGTGGAAGCTTCCAGCCTGGAAGAACGTGTCTTTTGAGGTCCATGTTGCCTTTTTAAAATAGTATTTTATATTCCTTCAAAACTTTTTACTTTTAAAAAGGAAAAAAAACCCCAATAACTGAAGTGTTATCATTCATGTAGGTCACTGAAGAAATCCTTCTGAGTCATTGATACCTGTGGCATTTTGAATTTGGTAGTTCTCTACCTATTGTGGGAAATTTATAATGTATTTTTGGGAAGGTCCCCAGGTAAACATCTACCAGCCTTGCCCATGATACCTTTGTTTTTTTTTGCTTTTTCAACTAAATCTGAGCCTACTGAGGGCAGCTGCCTGAAGGTACAGGCAAAGGCCAAGATTATTTCTGTTCTATTGCCTTGTTGTAGTTGAGGATGAGGTTGATAAATTCAGCTTAGCAAGCAGGCTTCTTTGCCTGTGCACTGCTGGGAAGTATCCACACTAAACTGCTCCATTGAAGACAAATATTTCTATAGATTTGGGCACTGATTGCTATTAACAAGTGCCACACACAGCTCCTTCTCTTTCTTGTGATCTCAGTCAGAATCACCTGTACTCCCTTGTTCCCACGGTGCTCAATGCTGTTTCAGAACTTTCCTAGGGGATTTATTGTGGTCACAGATATTTGTACATAACTTTTAAATCTATTTATGGCTATGTGATGCTCCTAAAGTATTTGGAATTAATATCTGCCATTTGTTAAGTAGTGACTAAGTCCAAAAGCATTTTTGCTGTTGCTTATCTAAGTGTTGCAAAGCAAATGAGAAAAAGTTTACATGTGTTGTCTTACAGACAAATAAAAAGGGAGAATTTCAAATATTCTTTTCTACTACTGCTGATGAGTAACACATGTTCTGTTTTCAAACCCCTACACTTCAGAAAAATAAGAGATCCTTGTCTTCTAACAGTCACATGCTTTATAAGCAGAACACACAGCACAAATCAGAGAAAACCCAAGTGCTGAGAGAACATGTAAGAAGGTGAAATAACCCTTGTTATAAAACTTGGACATTTAGTAGCAATTAGATACTGCATTAAGGAATTTATTAAGGCTCTTCTTTCATATCTAGTGTCTGAAAACAACAGACTGATCCAGGTCCTTGTGTAAAACATGGAAGTGTGCATGAGAAGAATTACAGAGGGACTTTTCAGTTGGTCTAAACTTTCACTTATGAGTTTTACTGGATTTGAATTTTGGTTTTTCAAGGCTCAGCAGTAACTGATTTTGTTGTCTTTAATGAGCTGTATGAGGAGATAGAATGAAGACTAAAAGAATAAGAATGTGACAAATGTATCAACAAACTAAATATTTATTCTTAATAATCATGAATATATACCTAAACCACTCTTCCACTGCTTCTAAGGCTTATCCATTTTTACTGAAGAGGCATTTTTATACAGCATCTGTTACAGTAAATAGTCTTCTCATTTGACTCTAGATAATTTTTGCCTTGATTTCATCTGTTATTTGGAGTCTGATTTAAAAACTTAATTCTTCTTCTAAAGCTGTGAGTCTGAAATTAGCATTAGAAATTGCTTTTTTTTGTTTTTTAAATAAAAATTACTTTTTGCATCATTTTTCTGTAATTTTTCTCAGTACAAAGGAGATGAAGCTGTGGGAGAGAACCCACAAAAAGGCCACTTTGATTAAGGATCACCATTCTGAGATATTTCTTCTGTACCTGTACTTTTAACTACCTTGTTATGATTTGGACTTAAAGCAAATCCTGCACAAATTCACATCTAATCAGTGCCACTGCAATTCCCTTGCCATCCTGCATGGTGACAAGCACATTGATAGCAAAACGTGATTTTCCTTGTGGCATCTCTTGGACTTATCTGGCACACCCTTGAAAATACTCATGAGCTGGTTAATAGCAGCTTTTGGATCAGATTTCTGAAATTTGGTCACCTAGCATTAGATACTTGATTGCAAAGGCAACAAGTAATAGGTCAATTGATTATTCTAAAATGGGCCTCAAAATGGTTGCTGAATAGAGCAAAACTATGTCTGCAATTACTTGCATGCGTAAATTTTTGTATCAAAAAATATCCATGATGAAAGTCAGGCCTTCTAAAAAATACTGTGAATTGTTAGGCTGTTGCACTAAAAATGAGAGGTCCTTAATCCTTACTCACTCTGTCAAGCATTCTAATCTGCAGGTTCCTGTTCTATTATAATTAAAGGATAGGAGTAATAAATAGAAGGATAGCATTCCATGAAGGAAAGACGATAGAAGAATGAATATATCACTTTTACTTCTTCTGTAACTTCTCCTCGATTTATTTCTGTAATTTTTTTTTTGAGAGATTGTTAGTGTTGATCACCCTCTAGCTCAGAGTTGATAAAATAATAAAGAAAATATTGTTCCCATAGGTGCTATTACTACTTCCATATCACAGGCATCACTAAAGAATTCCATCCTTTTTTTTCCCCCATAAATAATGTTTAAGACATAGGGATCTTGGAGTGGAGGGAGAAAAGAGATGGGGAGGAGGTTGGCCAGGGTTACTTTACTTTTGTATAAGTGTTTTGCATGCCTCCAGTTTGCTCAAAGATAATTGAGATGAAGAGATGTTTGGTACTGTCCTGAGACTGAGAAAATAAAGACTGGTAACATTTTCAGATGGACTGTGCGTGTTTATAAGTGAGAAGGCAGGGCAAGTATAATCTTAAGGCTAAGATTTTTGATGTATGAAGACATTTGAGGCATCACAAGGCTGACACTGAGTTATATAAACATGCTGTGCATACAAGGGCTCATTATACAATATGGAAACAATCTCCTGAAAGACAAAAACGGTGCAAAATTTTAGGATCCTATTTTGCATTCAGTATTTTCACTCCAGTGACGTTATTCTCTACCTCAAATCTCCTGATTTTAAACCAACAGCTCTGTAAGTCACGTCACTATTTCCAATTTCTGGCTGTAGGGCTCATCATGATGACAACTCCCTCAAACTATTCAGGTATTGCACATACAGAAAACAATGGGCTTTATTGGTAGTTATTCTCAACCAGATGAACGTACAGCATGTTGGATAACTACCTACTCCTCCTAAATGAATATGTTGAAAGAGTTATATATTCAGAATGTATTTTTTGCCCTCTTCTGCTGACAAATTGTTGAGCTGGCTGCTCGTCAGAGCAAGCTGTCAGCCATATGGATGCCATTCAGCCATTTTTCCTCCTCGGAATGCTGTTGAGCAGGGCCCACACAGCCAAATGTCCGTGAGTCCTGCGCTTCAGAGTGACTCAACAGAGCGGAGAGAAAGGCCACAATTTTCTCAAGTGGCAGCAGGCACCTGTGTCTCTGCTTTGCTTATCTTCCTATCAAATAAAAAAAAAAATTCCAGAGAACTTTCATGTACATAAATTTAAGTTCTTTCTGCTGGGCTGCGCAGTTGCATAGCTGTCTGCTTTACTGATGTGGCTTTGCAGCTGTAACAGATGAGTAATATTAGATAAGATGGATGTAAAAATAAAATAAGAAGAGAATGGCAGCTTGCAATAACCTTGGTCATGTTGCAACACAGAGGGGAAAAATAAAACATGCGAAAGTTGTCAGCTGGTGCGGAGACACTGTTATTAAAATATAAATGGTATGGAAAAGTCATGGCTCAGATGAGGTACTAAGAGGTTTTCAAGAAGCCATAAAAATGTGCAGTTACATTACACTAAATGTTAGTTTACCATTAGACTTCCTAACAGTAATAGCTGCTAACCAGCAAAATCTTAATAGGAACATTTTCCTGAATGTGTCATCATTGGCTTAGTTAAGGCAGAAATGAGCAGGGAGCAAACAGGCTGCCCGTGATGGCTTTTTAAAGTTTAAAGAGGGGACAAAGGCACCTGCACTGTGTCCTTTTTACTTTGATATCATGGTCCTGGATGCTTAGAGATTTAGATCCTGGGGGATAAAGGGAAATGAGCTGTGTAAAAATGAAACATATTTTTGATTTTTCTCATTAGATTGACATTTTCTGACAAGGTCCAATGCAAAGAGAAACACCAACCCCAGTTTGGTCCCTAATCCTGGATCACATGGTTGGTCTGAACCCTCTTTGTGTTTTGGCCACCTGTTGGCCTCCCTCATGACAATGAGAATATTTTAAACTCTTCCAAATGATCACGGCTGTGCTTAGCTGCCCACACTTTGCCATGGTTACGTGGAGAAGTAACTCCACGACACATGGTTGGCATTTCTTGCGTTTGTTTGTTTGTTCGAGCTCCGGGCGGGTTATCAGTGATCCACATCCCAGAGAGGAGGCTGAGTTTACATCCCTCCAGCCCCCAGGCTGTTAATTTTAACAAAGCTGCCAGAATTTGCACATTGGATGTGTTTGGGGCATGCCAGGGAGGGGGTGGTACAAGGGGGATGTGCTACCAAACAGCAGGTGAAGGTGGCCTCACTGCCATGGGAACCACATCTCCTGTGGGGAAGAGGGCAGGTCTGGTGTGCTGGGGAGGGGGCACAGAGCACAGAGATGTGTTGTGTGGTAGCTGTATTTATTTTTGAAATTGTTTGTGGCATGGAAATGTCTCCAATAAAGGCTGTGGCTCAGAGAGGGCTGGCAGCGACCTTGGTTTAAAGCGTTTCCAGCTCTGCATTGGCCAGGATAGCCCTCGCTAAGTTCCTGGCTGAAATGTTTTCCTCTGATACATAATTATGTTAAAATTGGTGACCTTGTAGATATACATTCTTGACAGCAGTTTCATCCACTGGGCATTTGATTGGCGGATCCTGCCTGAAAAACTAGGCAGATGGTTTTGGTTCTCAGGAAAATTAAGATTGGATCAAAGGCTGAGTATCTTGAGTATCTTTCCTCTCTCTTGCAGCCATTAAAGATTTCAATTGCAAGTGAGTACAAAGCTCATATTTCCTAGGGGAAATATTCAATGGGAAATATTATGAATAATTTTAAAGAAATTATGAAATACAGTAAATGCCTTTTGCGTATTTTTATAATTTAATTTTATTAGACAATTGTGAACAGCCATTGAGAATCACCAATAAGAGCATTAACCACTGAAGAAGTATTAGCTTGACTTAGTGTCCACCCAATTATATATTCATTCAAAAGTGGCTTCCATGAAAATGTAGAGGAAGCATTGAAAAATAACATCAGATTTCTAAAATATTAAAAAGTGTTCTTGAACTGCAACTTTCTTGCTCTGCTTCTTCACCAGAGAAGACATTATATGTGATTAGTAAACAGACATATTGTGGTTACCGTATTTGCCCATTTTCTGAATGGACAACCTCTTACCACAGTTTTTAGAGTAAAAAAGAAAAGTGAGTCTTGCTGAACTAACTTACCAATTAGCTCACAAATTTGTATGAGATGGGTATTGAAATAATTGCATTGGAGGAATGTTCTTTACACCTGCAAGTGAGGCAGCTGCTGCCAAAACCTCAGAAATATCACTTCAATAAAGTTTCAGTCTACTTAATGACTTTTCCCATTGATGCCGAGGTTTGGCCTATTACACAAACATGAACTGCAAGATGTTAAATCTCAGTTATGTTTTGAGAATTTTAATAATTTTTGTTAAAGTTAGACCTTAATGTATGTTATCCTGCTTTAATTTTAAATAAAATAAATAGACTTATTCTGGAAGAAGTATAAAAAGAGAACACAGCGTTTTTAAAAATTAATTTATACAGCTTTTGGAATGTTGAATTATCTGGTTTTGCACTTCATTATGTCTGCAGATTTCAAATGGCATTAGACTGGGCTTTGTGTATCCCCTAAACCAGAATTTTCAGTGAATATTTGTATCCATGAAAATACAGATAAAATCCTTGTTAACAGGAGGAAGTTATTTTCAGGTTTTTAGTAGGACTGATAAGATGACACTATTGCTTTCCAAGCTACATGGAAGGATTTTTCAGCCAAGGACACAACTGAAAGCTAAAGACCTATGGCAGAATTATCTGATTTTACTTGGCATTTGTTTAACTGTTGTGTGTATTGCTGAAGGCCATTTACTCTGACAAGAAATGTCAAATAAACCAGTAATAAATCAAAACAGGAGATGGAATACAGTTCTCTTTCCTTTTTTTGTACTTTGGCAAGGTAAGGAGAGGTTTATAGGCTCCTGAAATTCAAAGGATTGCTCACATATGGAAAAATATTTTTTCATTGGGACAATTCTGTAAACTTAAGCCTCTGGAAGTGTTACAGAAGTTGTTCCTAATTACATATTTTAATGGTATCTAACTAGTAGTATGTACAGTCTTTCGTGTATGACCAGCAGTAACTATTTCTTTTAAACAGGCATTTCTCCCCCTTCTCTAGTTCTATATTACAGTAAAATATGTGGCATGAGAAGATATATATATATATATATGATGCATGTGCCTTTTAAAACATGGTACATTTCCTTGCTATAGATCTTAAAATTTAAATTCTGGTCAGTAAGTGGACTTACATTTATAAACCCTGAAGCTTATTGGTGCCTGCAGTGGATGATGGCCACTTTACATCAAGGAGAATTAATTTTTTTTTATTACTAAATGTATTTCTTTGAAAATTACTTGTTACCTTCTGTTGCCCTGCTTTCCTTTAGCAAAATAAATCTGTTCATCTAAGTACTAGAATAACTATTTAGAAATGGACTTTTTTCAAATCCCTCTTTACCAAGGGGGCTGTGGGATTCAGTACAGGATAATTCTCAGCTTTCACAATATCTTATTCATAAGCAGCAACATCCATATCAAGTTAGAAAAGGTGAAGGAAAATGTATCAACTGCTTAAAATTCATCATCATTTTTAATCTGCTAATAAGATCCTGCATAGTTAAAAACCAGAGAGGAAGCATTAATACTGGTGGAACAGTTCAAAGAAAGGTAAGAAGTTTTGGAAGTGAAAAGTCATCCCAGTCTCTAAGCAGGAAAAACCATCAACTTTATTTAAAATGCAAAACTAAAGAGAATCCTTTAAAATGTATTGACGCAGTAAAACTCTACGGGAGCTTTGACTCATTTGTTTGTTTTAATGGTGTTTGGGGTTCTTTGTGCCAAAAAAAGGGAAATGCACAGTAGTGTAACGCAGTGTTTGAGTTTTGAAAGGAATAGAAAATTGAAGTCATATTTAGCTGAATAATAGAATAGACTCTACAAACGTCATTTAATAGTATCACATCAGTTTTTATATTGTGGTTTGTTCTGGTTTTTGGACACTTACTCTTCACTATGCAATCATATGTTTTTACCTCAGCTTTGTCATCTATTTCTATGTTGATTAATTCATGTAGTCATCTAAATAATTTTTTAATTAAGTAATTTTTGTTTTAAATTGCTGATAAATAGTGGGGGCAAAAAACCCCCAAGAAAACATCTCTAAAAAGCCAGTTCTGTTAATATATCATTTTCATCATATATTTCCATTTGGTTTTAATTACTAAGTACATTTTCCTGAAAATTACGAACCCTTACGGGTTAAAGGTTCCTCTGCTCCTGCTGCTTTTTTCTTTCACACAGACATCCTTCCCTGTTTCTGGCAACCAGACTATCTTTAAAGCAGCACATGGTAACGCTGGCTTCAGTGAGAAACAAGAAGCTTTTGAACAACAAAAGCCTGGATCAAATCTTGAGGTAATTGATTTAGTTCTGACTTGGGCCAGACATTCAGGTTTCCACTATCTGAGCATCTTATCTGTGTATATCTTCACATAAAGGTCTGCAAAAACCATCAAGAGGTGAAAACTGAAATTACATAGTGGCACAATCTCTGTAAATAATAAAATTTCAAGCTTGCCATACAGCATTCCTTTGGCTTTTGTGGTCGGCTTTGTACATATATTATAAATATAATGAGCATATGAGATAGGTTTCAATGAGAGCAGTATCTGGGTTGCATGAATAACAGTAGTTTTATCGGGACTGGATGAAGTCTTCATCTAAACAGGAATGCTGCTCAGCTGCATAGTTGTGACCATGTCATATGTGAGGGAAAAGTGTATTTTAGTCAACAGTGCTAGTAAGGCTGGAAGGGAGAATTAAAGCATCTTCATTCATCTATAAGATCTGTAAATAATATTTTGCACTTTATTCATGGTCTGTCTTCTGTTTCAGACTTTAAGATGGCATTATTACAGAACAAGCTTTCTCCCAAAATAAAAAAATTTAAAATAAAATAAAAAATTTTAAAAAGCAGGAAAATATACTTTATTCTAGAGCTTTCTTTTGAATATAATCCTTAGGAACTGTGCCAATGTAGCATAATTTTCAGGACAAAATGTTAGGCAGCCAGCTTCCCAACTTGCTTCCACTGCTGTGGCACAGACCTCATCCCCTCTTTCAAGCTGTTTGTGGGGTCACAATCCTGTGACCTGGATTGGGGTGCTGTCTGCATTAAAATAAAGCAGAATAGATGATTTGAAATTGTCACCTCACCAAATACTACCCTGCCAGAAAGTGACCGTGCTTCAATGGGAATCTCGCGTAGCGAAACGGGACCATTGAAGGACAATTCAGGAGAGGCCAGCCACATGGAGCTGTTTTACTCTTTACCAGCATCCCGTTAATTTGTATCAAAAGCTGGCTAGATAGCTGGGAGTGTCGGGAAGTCTGTATGCTAATTGCTTTTAAAAATAAATGCATCAGAGCCACTGGGGCATTTCTGTTGTGGTTTTAGATTATTCATATAAATTATGAGGTTATCAAATGCGAATGTGAAATTGTCAGGCATATGCTCAAATATCATCTTCCTAAGCTGTGCAATTACTCAGGGTGTCATCTCAGTCTTCAAGCAACCAGAAACTTCTGCTTCTACATAAAACATCATCAAGGTATTACAAAGCCTTTGGCGATAGAACACAATTAAAATACCTCAAGCAGTGAAACCCATTAATATAAAACAGGCGAAGTTCAAGAGAAACAGTTCGGGCGTGCCTCCTTGGCAGGGACAGGAGCACAGGGCCCTTGCAGATTAAATCACCCTGCTGAGAAGCTGGGGTCTCTGCATTCTAATGTCTGCACTGCAGTGCCAGAGCTGCTACACTGAAAGATAATCTGGACACCTCTGTGCCACGCCTTGGTGCCTACAGGCAGTGGTGGTCCTTCTTTTGTGAGTTCAAATCATACCAAGGCAGGAATAGTCTAGCATAAGACAGATGTTTATGTTACCAGCTTCATCTGCAGCTGGGTTAGACTGTCCTGTTCTCCTCCTGACTCCCTCTGGTCCTGTGGCCAAGTCCTTACAGCCCATCCATAAGGGCACAACCAGTTCGAGCAGCTTGGATGCAAGCTGCCTCTGCTGGGGAGCTCAATGAAGTTATTATGGGGCCAAACCTGCTCCAATGTGTTCTGCAGGACCAACAAAACCAAGGAAACATCCCCTCAGCCCTCAATTAATCATATCCTTTGAGACCAAGAATCCTCTGTCAACACGCTGAGTTACAAAAACAAATTATACAGGCGGCTTCTTAGCACTTATGCAGTGCTTTTATAGTAAGCCTATAATGTTTTCATCTTTTCAGCATGAAAAGAATGAGATCCACTGCACCACAGTCAATCAGCTTTCCTTGCAGACAGTTTGCTATGTTATCTCCATAGGTGTTTTTTGAAAATAATAGTTAAAATAGTTTAGAATAGTCACATAGAAAAATTGTGTGCTGGAAACTTTCACTTCACTGTTACTGCATTTACACGATGCAGAGTTTACACTGTGCACATAAAGAAAACATCTGTATTCTCTAATTATAGAAGCTTTAATAAACACCAGCCTTGAACCATGACTTGCTCTCTATCCATACAGTCCCAGTATACAGAAGTGAGAGACATTTCCCTGTGCTATCTTTCTGATGTCCTACGTGGGACTTGTCCCCAAGTAAGTACCTCTGTGCAGGTAAAGGTGGGGTCTGGATGCAGTTACTTTTTAAGCTCTACTGAAATTGCCACTGTGAGGATTTCTGGATGGCAACATCCCATTGTTGGAAAGAGAAAAATTTAATTCATGCAAGCATGTAAAGAGTTCTCAGATGAAAATCACTCTTAGTCATTGGTTGCATGGCCTGTCCTTGAAAGGATCATCAATTTTCACTGTTTTTATGCACAATTTCTGAGTTACTCATCTCTCAATTAATGTACTGCAACCTTAAAAAAAGGGTGGACCATATCTTTTATCCCACTGTCATCCCACCTGATGCCACTCTACTTTTCAAGAGGGCAGCATCTCTTCCCACCACAGCAGTCATGAAGAGGTAGAGCTATCAGTGGTGCAGTCCAGATGTACATCCTACAGTTTTTGCCAGGCAAGTAGTGCTACATATCCTTTTCTAGTGAAATTTTCTCCTCTAACTTGGCATTAACCTTTCATTTTTTCTGCCTGGGGGCCCTGTCTGCTGTGGGCAATCCAGTTATTTTTGAAAATGATCAATCTAGCAATAATAATTATGCCCATAAAGCTTCCCTGTGCTGGCCTCTGTCATTAACTGAAAAATATGCTTTTACATATAAAGGTGTGATTACCTGTGCCAGGTACTTTAATGAAATCTACATATAATATGTGCTGTCCTTCTGTTTCAGAAGTTTTTATGATTTGCTCAAGTACTTAGGGTCTCTGGCATTATTTATTAGCTGGTTAAAGTTCATAAGTGTCATTTCCTTTACGTGGTTACAAATTTTCTCATTAATACCTGCACAACCACCACCAGAGACATTACACACCAGATGACACTTGCCAAAGCCATCTTGCCCCCTGTACTGTCACTTGGCATGCTACAGGCTCCACACTTGCACCACAGTGAATGCTCTGAAAGCTGCCTCTTCCATCCTCATTCCTTGTGCCCCTGACTGAGGGCTCATATCACCAGTCATGCCCTGCAAACTGCTTTGTAGTGCTCACTGCACAGGTTTTGGCTCTCTTAAATTCATCAATTCCTACTCATCCATTCCTACATAAAAGCATTTTATTTGCAAAGTGTGAAGACTGACTTGCTAAATAAGCAGTATAATAAATGAATGCTTGAAGTAATATGGTAATTATTTGAATGGCTCAAAACTCCTCTCGTGATCTGTATGCAATCTATGTGGGAAATGGCATTTACAGCTTTGCTGAAGAAGGTTTCTCTTTGCTCAAAGGCTCTCACTGTTTGTCCCAAAATAAACTCAGGGAAATAAATTCATCTTCCAGCACGTTTCTAGAAATCTGCATTTGTTATGCTCTTGTGTCTTCTTTATCATGTACCACTCCTTTACAGAGCCCTTGTCTTGCAGGTTTTGCTCTCAAAGCTGGAGACCAGACTGCCTGCAGCAATGGAATTCCCTGCTTCCTAACCTGAGCAGGGGCAGAGGTAAGGAGGAGGGGGAAAATGCTTCTGGCTAATCTCTGTGAATTATAAACTTTTTTGTAACGTTCTGGGTTTGGATTGACTGAAATCTGTTGCTTTGGTTGGAATTTGTTTTGACTGTATAAAAAACAATTATTATAATGCTTAGATTTGTGAAAGTGAATAGGAAACTGCCACACATCATTTAAAGTGTGTCATTTTAATTTAATGCTTGGATGATCTCAATTTGGTACAAACACTGATGCTTAGCAAGTACAGCAGAGAGTAGAGGATAAAGGACAGGGTGTGAATGCTTTGTCATAATGTCCTGGATCCTACAGGGAGGATGACCCCAAGCCCTGAACTGATTTTAGCTGGACAGGAACTGTTTGGAAACGTGTGATGGTCAAACAGATGCCCATGGCAGGCAGGGCAGCATTAAACGTCTTAGCTCTGCAGAGCATTAAACACACAAGTATTTACAGGACCTGTGCCCTCCCTCAGGCTGGAGGAATGTTTGGCCAAAATAGCCCCTTGCCAGCTTCTTCTCAGGTGCTGCTCACACAGGCAAGGAGCAAGTGAGCTGTGCATGAACCAAGTCTTTGCTTTACTCACAAGCCAGGCATGCTCCAGCAGGCCAATGGAACCATTACAGGCACTGAGAAAATCCATGGTAAATCAGGACTTGCTGTGTGTGCATGGACATACCTCATGAAAGAAGGCACTTAGGGCCCCAAGTGGCCCTGTGTTTGCAAAAGCCAGTCCACAGAGGGCTGCATGTGAGAGGTATTGGTTACTTTATACTCCTCCCCACATAAAAAGGCAGCTGTGTTGTTGCACTCCCAAAAGACAGTCGAGTTCTTATGCATTGGAAAAATCAGCTGTGAAATGACTGAGAAAAATTTAATTGTGTTTCCCAAAGGCAAAAATAGAGGTGTGCTTATACAGTGTGTTTATAGACTGACTGGATCCAGCACTTTGCAGGACTTGTTCCTGCTATATGGAACCAGCAGCAGAGTTGCATTTTGATGAGGAATTCTGTTGTTGAAGGGAACGTTTAATTTCTTTAAAGAAATGTTTTTTTATGATTAGGTTATCACTGACTAGGTTATGATCAGCTGTATGAAAACACAGCCTGTGGTATGTCAGGCAAGGTAGAAAATTGTTCTCTCTTCCCCACAAAGGACAGCTCCTGTCACTGTCATCAGGTAAGGCACACACACACCACAGGGAGGCAAGATTCCTGAACTAATCTTGAATCTGCTGTTGATGTTCTGCTTGACTTTTTAGCAGGCTCCTCACATCTCCTGGATTCTGTAAAACAGAGAGTGGTAACATGTGATAGACTTGGATCTTGTGCATTTAAATGCTTTTTGTTCTGCCAAATCCTTTAATATCTTTGTATTATGCAGTAAATATACCACCTAACTTCTTTAAAACCACAGCCAGCTGACTGGTTATATTCCTGCCAGTGTTAGTCACTAGCCTGACTTATAACATGACTTATTACTCTTCTGACTGATCTCCTCTTATGTGCCACTCTACCTGAATTCCTCTTCTGAAATTGCCATTAGTGCTTAGGTAGTAAAAGCACAGCATCCTGTACATACTTCAGTACTTCACATCACTCAAGAATCTACCTGTCAGGATTGTCATTCTTCTCAGTAGCTTTTCTACAGATAAAATTAGCAACATGAGAGAGGCTTTTATCAACAATTAGCTTATTGTAGAACATATTTCATATACCAAGAAATGTGTTGTGTGCCATTTTGGAATGGTATTGTGGTTTCATAACATCCTGTCAGCATGTAGGCACTGCAGCGAGAAGCACACGATTCTGACTTTGACTCTGTGCTGGAATAGCTCCATTGCTTCAAAGGGACAGAAGTGAAATTAGAGTCAGGTTCAGTACATTTGCAGAGATGAGCTGATGGGCAAAACAGAAACTGTGAGAGACTGGACTTAATGGTTAATGACTCAAAATATTCTGCACTTCATTGGGAGCTATAAAAATTCTTAAACTTGCAGGTAAATTTTAATTCATCTTCCTTGTCCATAAATGTGTTTGAAGGCCTAAAGTTTTCTGTCTGGCAGAGTTGTTTGGTTCCAAGTGCCCTCTCCCCCAGTACCAGGAAAGTAACGAGTGGCACAGTACCAAGCACCACTCTGCTATTTCATGAGTTACTGCTGCTCACGTAGCTTTTCCCAAATTAGCTTTTGACTAATTGCTGGGTCCCTCTAAGAAAATAGCTGCCACTGCACAGAACCTAGTGCAGCTGCCAAGGAGGTTTGGTTCCTCTCCAGCTGAGATCCATGCCACTGTGGCTACACAGCTCCTACCACCTGACCTACTTAAATCAGTTTGGGCAGAGTTACTTAAGCTGCAGTCAAGCCTTTTTGTTTAGGGTAGATGAAGTCTCAGGTCCAAGTGTCTATCATTGCTGTGAAAACCACAGGGTTATCCATGTGCTCATAAATTTCTATGCAATTATTTGCATAATTTCCTGTCTGAAATATGACTAGTGTTAAGTCTTAGTTAATAAGATGATTATACATTGGCAGCTGTTCACAGGTATTAACTTTCTTTTTAGAAATATAAAATCTTGCTTCCTTAAGCGTAGTTTTTAATTTTGTAAAGAATGGTGATGTTTTATAGAGCAAGTTTTTATGTGCTATTCCTCCTTTCTCTTGGCTAATCCATTGTATTATCCACTTTGGGTTCCCACTCTACACTTCTAGACCTCATCAGAAGGAACAACTAACACTGCCATGAGGGTTTGAACATAAAGTCCGACATAGCTTTTGACATGTCTTCTCACATCCTGAGATTCATTCCCTTCCTGCTGTCCCTGAGTCAAAACTTTTGGGTTTAGGGATACCAAGGGAACATTTCTGCCTGTTCCTCTTATTACCCATTTATGGACCTGTTGTCCATGATTATGTGCAGCTGCTTTTTGAGCCTATTGATACCCTTTGTTATCACAAACTCCCATGGCGAGGCTGGAATGGAAAAAATCAGCCTAAATACCATGGTTACACAGAGATAAGCAAGCATTTTGAATATTTTATAAACGGGAATTGCTACCATAAATATATGTCAATAGTTTGACTTTTTAGTGTAGCAGATATCTGCAAAAAACATGAAAAATGAGAAAAGCAGAGTGATACTCCTCTGTCATAAGACACTGAAACACAAGGAAGGTAGAGGTGGGCCAAATAAAGTCATGGGTTTCATCCACTCACCTCTTTCCAATGCTCACTTTGCTGCTTAAGGTAGATGATAAGCAGAGGGAACACCAATAATGCTACTACTTTTCCAGCACTTTTCCAAAGGTTTCAGTGATTTGGAATTCAAAGATCCCAAAGTCTTTGGGTTTAATAGAAACTTGTGGTGATTTTCCTTCGTAAAGTTATCTAGTTGCTTTTTGAATCCCTACAGTCTCAGCTTCCAAAACACTTCCAAAACACAAAAAAAGGCTTTGTGACAGCCTGTTCCCTTCACAGGAATTCTGAAGCTCTGATATTTGCATGGGGTTGCTGTGAGCACCTTGTGTGCGTGTGGAGAACTGCACAGATAAATCCACAGCTATTTTGAGCAGCAAATTCAAAGTGTGTTTATGTGCTGTGAACAGAAAAGAGGGTTTGATTTGTTTTGATTTATTTGTTTGAATTTTTAAGTAGGGCTATTGGCATGATATGCATGGACCTGCTGCCTGGTTCCTGACTATAATAATGAAACACAAACAAAAGAATGAATGGTGTATGTAACCAGGCAAGTTGTACAAGTTATGGGCTTACATAGTTACACATATATGTGGAATCAAAGATCATTTTTATAGTCAGAGCAGCTTGTTTGGGAGGATCCAAAGCTACAGCAGCGCATTAAACTTCTGAGAAAAACAGTCCTGGTTCTGCTGGACTCTTGAAAATGTGATGTTTCAAACAAAGCCTGCTTCCTGCTGCAGTCCATGGTGTGGCTTATCTAATAAAGCCAGGCCTGAGCCTTCAGTCCCAGCACTGAGCTGGAGCCTGTTGAAAAAGATGGGCTGTTGGAGGAGAGGGGAAGGTTTGTAAACAGCTGAAGTGGGGCCTTCTGGGTTTAATGTGTTCCATAACCAGTTCAAACAGGGCAGCGACTGAAAACCCCAGATGTCAGAGTTACACAACAGCTCCTTCAGGAAAGCAGCTTCAAGTTTTCAGTGGGCTTCATAATAAAGAGCATGCATGAAATGTTCACCCACAGACAGTGAAGTGTTTGCTTTGCTAGCGGTACACACCCACCATAACTCTCAGCTCATCCTTTCATATGAGGGAGAGAGGCATCTTCATCCCTAATGCATGTTTTTACATTACCCTTACGTTATTGTGCGTGGGCTGTGTATAGCAGACTTAATGCAGCAATCTGTAGACCTGCATCAATTCTGTGCCTTTTTTTGTTCTTAAAGAACTGCTGTATTGAATGAAAGTTTGAGGGTTTTTTTCTGCCTGTGCTAAGGTTGAGTACTTTGAATGAAAGAGGGTTTATTTTGAAACTTAGAGAAGTTTGGCATTTTCTATTCATACCTGTATCTTCATATCCCAGCAGTGTTCAATTATATCAAATCTGTTTTAGCCACTTACCATAGGATGTGAGTAGCTACATCCTACAAGCAGCCATTTCTCCCCTCCTCTGAAGGGAGTCAAGACTGCAATCTCTTGTACTGAAGCTGTTTAAAGAACCTCACCTCAGCTGTCTTGGCTTTAAACATTCAACATTTCTAAAATTATCTTATGGAGCTCTGCAAATTTAGTGTTTCTAATGGTCAGGACACTTCCACATGGCACTGGTTTTTGGCAGGGCATTCTTTATTTACCATTTTATGGGGTATACCAGCACTGTTACTCATTTTGCTGTCTTTGCAATGAGTGAATTTGTAAAACCTTCAGTCTTTTTAAGCAGAAGGTTGCTTTCATTCTGAGGAATGACTTAAAAGAGCCAACACTGACCCCCTTCAAACTGCCTGGAAGGGTTTGGCACAGTCAGGGCTTAGCTGAGCACTGTCTCACCTGCCTTGCTTTGTATTTCTCACTGGCTTTTCTTCCCCCCTCTTTGACTCTCTCTGTCATTTACCATCAGCATGCTGATGTGTTCCCATCTGTACTGAGGACTTTATCCCAGTGTTCTCACGTGATTGGAGTAAAGAAGACAAAAGTTACTCAAGGTGTTCCATCTCTCATTCTCACACCTCAGTATTTACCTTTACCTAACCTCTGCCTCATTAAATAAATACTAGAGCCAAACTCTAAACAACTTATCCACCAGCAAAAATCTTCTGGTGAGAACTGTCTGTGATTGCTGACTCATCTCCACTGGAGTGCTGTAAGAGGATTTTAATAGGGTTTTTTTCCCTATCAGTGCTTGGTCAGTAAGGCTTGACTGAACATTCTTATTAATGAGGTGTCTGACTGTTTCAAAGAATTTGTTTTCCATATTGTACTCAGTGTAATACCCTAAAAAATGAGAAGACACATCAGATGCTGATTTGAACTTATTATATAATTATTTCTTATACATTTATTATTTATGGCAATAGTCTTATAATCTTACTTTATTTTTCCAGAGAACATGAAAAATATAAAGAAATACAAGTTTTATTTCTGCAAGTCTGAGGAACAGTTCATTGAATGATGATTTCTTAGGTTACTTTTCACCTTCTATGTTTGATCAGTGGCCTGGATTCAGAGAGGGAAAAGCAGAAGAATCTAAAAGGTGTCCCTAGCTAGCAACAAACCTTGATGTAACAGCACAGGAGGAAAGCAAATAGCTGGGGCCTGTTCCTGCAGTGTTTAAGCAGGTGAGGAGGGTGTAGTAATTCCTCCAGAGGATTTCTGAACCCTTTGTTGGTATGTGTTGGTGTGAGGCTATTCACTGGGGTTCTCCACAGGTTACTGGGTCCTACTCCATGCCCATACATCAACAGAAGCAACACAGCAGGGTTAAACCTCCCCTGGAGATTTCGTGGCACAAAGTCAGAAAGAGCCTCTGTAGCCCATTAAAACTTCACATTTTTAGTATAATAGAAGGGCTTCCATGTATTGCAGGGTCAAAATCTTGTACTGTGTCATCAACAAAATCCTACCCATTGAAGTGAAAATATCACTCATTTGGGACTGAATTTGAGTTGAGTCTGTCAGTTACCCAGGGATGATGCAGAGGCTGATGAAGAGTTGCAGAGGGGGTGATGCAGGTCCATGTGTTCCATGTCTCAATACCTTGTGTACTTAGAACAAAATCATCGCTTTGTACTTGCAGAGATGAGAAGCTCTTAATCAGTCTCTAGCACAGCCCAGAGTGTGAGCCTGGGTGAGGAGTGCCTAAGTTATCCTGGCTCCTACTAGGAAAACCACAAATGCTTTACCTGTTTTCGACAAATTTTAGTTATTCCATCATTTCTGTTTCCTACTTCAAATTGAAGCTAATATAACATAGGTAATAAAATTTAAAAGCAAGCTCATTTTTCTTCCTAATAAGACCAATCATTTTTCTGTATAGAGTTGCCTTCAGTGTCCTTGATGCAGGAATGTGAAATGTTTGTTTTGGACAGCCAGGTTACTTGGCGCACTGTGGTATCCTGATGGTTGGTGCTTTTTCCTGGTGGTCAGAACCCTCTTCTGAGGGTCTTGTGACAGCAAGAGGAGTCTTGTGACAGCAGATGATGCTGGTGAAAACCTAAAAGGATTGAGAAATGTGGTGAATTGTCCATTCTGTTCCCTCCCATACTATGCCTTTTCCTCAGGATGAAAAGCTGTAGTGCAGGAAGAAATAGGTTAGTGCACCACATTTTATTCCACATGCTCTGTTGGCAAGGTCCAAATGGTCCCTACATGAAAATTAGCCAGATATTCTTGCTCTGACTGAACTGGCAGAATTTCTTTGCTGGAATAGAGACAGAAGTAGACTCTAAGTCACTTTTGGTTTTGGACAGCAAGTGCCTCTTCATGCTGGAGCGACATAGACGCTCCATCAAGTTTTGAGTGCACAGTCCTTATACTGAGTGTGTCCTCTTCCATCCTCTTTCCATGGGAGGATCCTACTCCAGGGCAGATAAGCTGAATTTGTTGCTATTACATAGTTTTCTGGTGACTCCATGATTTATCACGAGCTTTCTCTCATAGTTTTTCTCGCATGGAGAGAGCTGTTTAATATAATTGCAGGAATGACTGGACCGTGGTAAGGAGCACGTAGAGCTTGCACCAAAGGGTATTTTGAAAGAGTTGACTTTTCCAAGAACTCCTAAAGGCAGTGAGGACTTACTTGGCTCTGACTTTAATGAGATTCTTGTCTTTTGTAATAATTTTCTGATAAGCTACAGCCTCATTCAGTTAGTGTGGTAAGCAGTTCTGCTTTGTGAACTCTATTATTTGAAGGTTTAACTTTCATCTAAATTATGCCAAATACATGAAAATAGCATCCTCTCAGCATGTAGGTTTTTTTTTTTTCATAATTTGTGTGAAATAAAAATAGAAGGTAAAAGAAGTGACAGAATTAATGTAGTACATAACTCAGGAGGCATCACTACCTGGCAGAACATTTCCTAATGAAATCATCATTCAAAGGAAACCTTGCTCCCAGTTACCAAATGAATATGAAAATGATAGATGAATATTCTTAAAAGAAAAGTAGGTAAATAGACAGAAGGCATGATTGAATAAAATTCAGCTAACTTGGGTAGTTTGCATTTCATTTGGTACTTATAAATCCACCTTACAGATGCCTAGCAGAGACTTGGCCTTTTCTCTGGGCTTTCCATCACGAAGTCGTCACTGTGGATTTCTCTGCTGCACCCCTGATTGATATCATATCACTGACTGTCCTGTGGCAACTACTCCCCAGCAATTTGGCATGCCCTTATCACTCACTTTTAATCAGATAAGATATTTTCTTCAGCACCTGCTCTTATCCTCAGTAGGCTTTCTTAATCTTGCATGAATGTTACCGAGAACGGATTAAGGCCTAGTGTGGTTATAGAGATGTCCCCTGAAAAAAATAAATTATTGCAATGTACAATAAAACTTACTCATAGTTTCAATATTTAAGAGACTTTTTTATGATCACATTTGATGGGATCCATCAGGAATTCAGATCTATTTCAACCGAAGTGACTTTATCTACCTATGTCAAAGAAGGCACAGACTCATTTTTGAATTCTGCCTCCTCCTGCAATTCAGGCTGCCTTATCAAGACTGAAATCAGACAATTTTCAGGTGTTTCCTGTAGTTGTTCAGAGAGGAATACTTTACTAGTTCCCCTTTCTGTGTTTCTTGTAGTTTCTGTGCTCCCAGAGAAATGCAGTTTTGCCTTGGGAGACTGATGAGTCAGGATCAATTACTCCACTGCTCTGCTGAGCTCTAGGGTTTAAGGTCACCATCTGAATTTCTCCTCCCATGATGAGCAACTTCCTCTCACCAAGCATGGAAAGGCATATTCAGTATGACTCTGCACCAAAGTGAGGAGTGGTATTTCTATTTCCCTTGAGGAACAGTGGTCATATAACCCACTTAAAATAGCCCAGGTTTTGGGGTTTCGTTCTAGAAACAAAATTATTCATGGCTAGCCTGAATTATGAAAGACTTACTTTGAAGAACAATACAAAACTGCTGATGGAATTATAATGAAAATATTGAGGTAAGGCTATAGGATGAAAAAGGAAATATGAAAGCAATTTAATTTCATGGGTTTTGGAAGTCTTGCCCTTTATCTATTTAAGATCTATTTTTATTAAAATTTTGCAGGATGGAGGTTAATTCATTTTTTAATGTATATTTGTCTTTCAGAGTATTATTGATGTAAGTAGCAGGCTGCATGACTGTGGTCTAGAAACATTAATTGGCATGCACAGTATTTATATTTCCTCTTCAAGGCCCTTTTATTAAAGCTCCTTGTTTGCTTTTTTTGAAAACCATGCTAAATGCAGGTTGGTTCACTAATGAATTGTCCCATGATCCTCAGGATTATGAAGTTTGTCTCACAAAAACCAACAAGTGTAACAGGAATTATGTTCTTTTTCCAGCCTGCTGGCTGAGCCAGATTTGGGCTGAACTGCTTTTAGCACCTTGCTAGAAAAAAAGACTTCTCCAGTCAGTGATGCTCTGTGGTGTTCACTAACAGGGTGCTCAAACCCGAACCTGATCCTGAAGGTGGAAGTAGCAGTCATGTAAGAAACTGCTGGTTGATCTCATAAAGTGAATTCTTCACCTCTCTGATCCTGCAGTTTTCCTTGTGTCACTATATTAATTCATTCTTACCTTGAGCCTGGCCTGCATTTCCATGTTGCTGTTGCAAAATGCCACTTTCAGGGGTTCAGTGTATTCCAGGATTTCTTGGACAAATCTGCTGGTGAGTTTAGTTCTGTTTTTGAAATCAAGAGGCATTGAGATTCAGACAAAGCTAAGCTTATCTTGCATGTTATGCAAAAGGGATTTTTATAGCTCAACCCTTGGTTTAGAAATATAATTCAAGCAGGGCTATGCATTCCCATATATTTACCAAAGAGCCTGAGTGTCTAATGCCAAATATGAACCTCAAACATTAAGAAAAGAAAATTTGCTTCTAACAGTTTTACCAAAAAAATTTATTCTTGTTTCAAATCACACAATATTTGCTTGGTGTGCACATCTTTGAGTCACATGATTATTTTTTTCACATTCCTTACATTTCATTTAAAATGCAAATGAAATTTTGTTCTCACAGTTACTGAGGAAACATCAGAACAGTGTTTTCCAAATGATCCAACCCAAATAAAGCTCAAACCAGAATGAACCCAAAGGCTCAGAAGCCCTCAGAATTCTGAGTCTCAATCAGAATTCAGATAGGCTCAATCTTAAAAATAATTGTTTAAAGCTCTCCATTTGTTTTAGAAGACATCACACCAGAAAAGACTCCTGAGAGACTGAAATGAATCTTTTTACTTGTGTGCTCTAGATCTTGCTACCTAGGAGATGCACAACTGGCACATGTAATTGCACAGTGTACATGAGCTGTATTTAAAAATAGGAGCCCTGTGAAACAGAGAGGTAAAAGCTTGAATTAGCATGATTAACAGAGAGCTCTATATCAATTTTATTTATGATGAATAATTCAGAGCATCGCAAGTCCCTCATCAGGTTGGCTAGCATAATCCATGGAATTAAAAATGGGTCAGAGAACAAGCGAAAAATTACAATATCCTCTTGAAAATGTCACATGGTTTTGAGACCATCCAATCAAAATCATCCAAAAGTGTAGTGCAGTGCCAAACCAAAGTCTTGGACTGCTAGAAATGGGAATCCTGCTGCATTTCACATTCAACAAATTTTAATTCTAACAATGTTTAAAGGGTGCTTTAAACAGAGAAAGTCAATAAAACCCTACTCAAGGTGTCACTTGGACATCTCAAAAGCCAGATAAATAGTGAGACAATTGGTAAGTGATGTGTTGGTGTGTTTCGGTGCTTAGCTATATGCAACGGATTAACTTCTTGATATGACTAATTTAAAATTCATTATGTGCACTCAGCTTTCTTAATTTTTTGAGAGGAAGCCATGAATGAATGCAACAACTTCATTCTCTTTAGCACATTTAAAATATAAATTACTGAAGTTAGTACTAGTATTCATAGAACATTTCTATTCCTTGTATACAGAAATATAAAAATGACAATAATGTCTGGGCAACTTTCAGCTGTGCATGGTGATGTTTTCTTTCCCTTCAAAGAGGTAAAAGTGGGAAGGGAAAGAGTTGGTTGAATTACTAAAATAGCTATACTTGTCTCTGTGAATGCTTTTGAGAAAACAATTTCTCATATCTGATGGAATCATTACTGACATTTGCAAGGACTCTGGTGGAGCATTTCACCTTTTTATCAGCAGAAAGTTGTGTCTTCTGTAGAGATTTATGTCCCCTTCATTCTGGAGCTATGGGAGCTCTACCCTCACTCTGAGGAGGCAGAAACCTCATGCCAGACAGGCTTTGCTTCCAAGCAGTTTTCAGTATGGAGCATTTCCATACTGGCCATGACAACAGGTGGGACATAGAACAAAACAACTCCTGGACCCTAAGAATGATTTTTGTATTGTTTAGCTCTGAAGATGCTATTCACAACAAGGGGAATATCTTTGCCAAGGTTAAATATTCTGAGAACAGAGAAATTACCTTTATAAATACTGCAACAGGCCTAAGGGACATTTTTTTTTCCTTACACGGTATTAATTTTAAAAGTAATCAAATCTCTTAGGAGTGCAGTGCCACATGAAGTGATTTGAAGTGTGTCAGAAGATGAACAGAAAAGTTAACATTACCATTTCATCTTTGCCACTGTTTCTGTTGTGCCCAAACTCCACAGCATACAATAATGCATGGAAGGGATCTGGCTGGCTGATGTCTGTCCGTCCTCAGGCAGAATGAAAGGAATCAAGAATAGAGCAGCTGCTTGAGTTCTGAACTGTCTTGTTTTTCTAGGCTCTTACATAAGCCTTTTTTCCTTCTGACTCTGTATTTACCAAGTCAAGGGTCTATCTCATTGTTCCATTAGCGCAGTAGCTGAATTTACAGCAAAGCAAGGAAATATGGCAATAAATCTTATTAGCTGTTGTTGTATGCAGAACACAGTCCCAAAGGCTCTCCTGAGCGAGCCACATCCCTCTTGAGCAGATATCAAAGAGAATAAGATTGTGTGCAACAAAAGAGAACAACAAACTTTTTTTCAAAGTGGTGATCTCTAAACTGCACGGCACGGATGCCGTTCTTTGGGAAAGCGAGGTTTTTCAAATGATCTGTGTAGAGAACCACTGATAGGATATGTGAGAAGAGGGGACAAAGTGCTCCTGCCCTCATTCCTGTCTCTCTCTCCACATTTCTGGCAGGAGCCTGAGTGGGACGAGGCTGCAGGGGCTGCCCGACTGTTTTCAGACCCCACAGCTGGTGAACTTCAAATGTTAGCCTGACTTCAGTGCAACTCATGTAAAAGATCAATTTTCCCACAGTTCAGTCTGAAGAGAGAAGCTGCAGTGTTTTAAAAGCATGTTTCCTGCCTTGCTGTGGGTGAGGTACCTGCCTCATTTGTTCTTAATAAGTTGCAGCTCAGAATATTTCTGAGAACATTGGGATTGCCTCTCTGCTGCTTTCCTTTCCTTTGTGTACCTGCTGGATCTGTGACATGTCTGTCACAGAGCAGGCCTGTCTGCTGGCCACACTGTAACTTATAGTTAGGCTGAAATTATTTATAACCCATTCAAGAGACACAGGTAGGCTTTCAGGTGCTTCTGTCCACCAGCTGAACGTTCATTGGGACTGAAACCTCCTGGGCTTCTCCTGGCTCTCAAGAGGTTCAGCACTGGGCCAGCACGAGCTTCCTCAGCACTGTCAGGAATGAAATGTTTCTTGGCATGTGCAGGAGCTGAATGCTGGGCACCTGGAGAGCTTTAAAATGGAAATAGGTACCTACTTAGGTTTAAGAGCCTTCCGAGCTGGGCAGCAGCTGAGCAGAAGTTTTTAGTGTCACTGTTTGTAATTGCAGCTGACTTCTGCCTGGCTTGGATACCTCAATACCTTTCTGGGATCTGGCCCTGAGGATTTTTTTTTTTAAACTTATGCATTAAATAATAAAGGGCAGGCAATTAAGAAGTCTTGCTTAACTGGCTCAGCCTCTTGAAGAGAGCTACAAATCAGCCTTGTTTCCTCCTCCTGAGAATCATTAGATCATTTGTTACAAGGGCACAGGGAGCCTCTGCAGTGTTTCAGGACAGAAAGTGCACAGGGCTGCTCTGTGGAGTGCTCTGTGCTGTTGTTTACAAACCAAGTGTGCCACACTGAGCATCCCAGCTGGATGTTTAGTTTGAAAAGCGATATGTCAGTTGCTATTTAATTAGGACCCTGCAGCCCACCTTTCTCAGATGCAGCAGCTTATTAAAGCATTCCCTGATTGGGAATATGCAGATGCCATTGGTGGAAGAAATAGCTGCCTTTAGTTAGAGTGAAAGGACTTTGCCACCTTCAGCCTGGACTTACAGCAGCACACTTGGACCCCAGGGTTTAGGTGTAAGGACAGAGGAGACAAACAGGCTGCTATTCCCCTTCCAAGGAAAATGATCTTGGAAGGGGTGTTGCTGTGCTCCCTGTCCTGGGAGAGGAAATTCTCCTCCACTGCTGCCTGTGTATCCTTCTCACATGGCTCTTCTCTGCAAGAATTTCAAGAACAGGTGAGCAACTTCTCCTTACTGCTTTCTTGTTTGAGCTGGGATGGAGGGCAATAGGAAGCAAAAAAAGTTGGTGCTTGGTATCTCTGGGAGAGGCCTGCAAAGGATAAGCTGCTTCCAGTAAAAGGGCATGGCAGTGTTCAAGGCCAGGCTGGATGAGGCCTTGAGCAGCCTGGTCCAGAGGGAGTGTCCCTCCCATGACTGAGGGGTGGGAATGGAAGATCTTCAACCAAGGTCCCTTCCAACTCAAGCCATGCTGTGATTCACCAGTGGTGCAGCCTTCTCTCATTTGGAAGGCAATTAGTAGTTCTTTAAGGGAATTGAGGCTGCAAAGAGACTCCCCAGTAAACTCTACCAAAATTGTAAAGATACCTCTAAAATAAACTATAGCGTGCCATTCAAATGCCTGCGTTTATTCTTAGTGTTGTTAACCACTTCCTATTTCTCTATTGCTGCTAGCTTAAAAAAAACCAAACCCTCAAACTCACCAAAACCTGATGGTGTTTATGTGAACTCTGGTACTGATACACTTAGAGAATTATATATTTTATCTATGCTGAGCTACAAGGGCTGTTCCAGAGCTCTTAGCCTGTTTGTTATTTTGGCTCAAATGTACCTTTCCAGAGGTGATAATTCTGTCTCACTTTGAAATACGAAAGAGGAGTTTAGAAGGAAGTGTTTTATATAGTTTTTTAATCTTTTCTAAAAGTTTACACTAACAAAGTAAAACACTGAGTACTGTTGCATTGGACCCATCTCCTCCAGAACACTGCTGTCTGTACTTTTCAGAGGGGCACAATGTTTCCTCTAGATGTAAGAGATAATGTGTGTGTGTATAGAGGTAAGGGCCGTATAACTGGTGAGAAAATTCCATTATGGAAAAAGAAGATGGAGCTCAGTCTTCAGCTCTCTTATGCCTGAATTTGGGAATATTATCTCTATTTGATAGTGTGCTCTGGCTTTTGTGCAAGCAAAATTCTCCTGCATTTCCCACCTTCTCTGGCTTTCTGGGAAGTGACAAATCATCATTGTGAGCAGTATCTTCCTTCTAAGTTTGTTTTTCCAGTTTCAGGATGCTGGTTTTGCTCACTTAAAGACCTTTTTTTTTTTGTTAATGCAATCACATCCTAAGCACAGAAATACCCATAGAGTAGGAAATAATCATGACAATGAATCTTGCTCCCTACAAGAAGCTAAACAAGTTGCATGACTGAAGCCCATGCCTGAATGACAAAAAGTTCTGGCCATGATTTGAGCTAATTAATCCCACAGCTTCTGTACCTCCAGCTCTAAGAGAAAAAGTGGTGATAGCTCACCATGGTCATTGTGAGAACTAGTGCAATCACGTATAAATATTTCACACAGTTTACTATGCCACATACTATTTCACCTAGGAATGAATTCCTTGCTTTCCCACTGTGATAGGAAAGGAACAATGTCACAGAGAAAAGAGAAGAGCTGGCTAAGTGTTATTGATGGCTGTATTTTATTTACCAAGAGATGGGTAATACTCCAGAAGTATTTTTCTAGCCATTTCCTTCACCAAACACACAAGTTCTTTTGATGAGCAAAGCAAAGCTAATGAAAAGCCTATGCTAACAAAATCACAAGAGCAATATGAAAAGAAACTGGGAAATGCTGACAGTCTTGATTATTATAATAATCTAGAATAGAAGGAAATTATGCTATTGCTCTAATACATACTCTTGGCAAAAGGAGTAAAAAAAATCACACCCCAAAAAAAACCACCAAGCAATTGTTAAATTTTTAAAGGCATTTATGAAACTGCAGCAAAACAACTTTTCACTTCCATTTAACATATATTTATTTAGAGTGGGGAAATGGTATGTGTTATTAAAAACATGGCAGTGTTCCTTGTAGTAAATACTTTCTGTCCTGTAAGCCAAAGAAAGGATTCACACTGCCCTGTTTCTGCAAGCCAGAGCATTCATCAAATGTTCCTATAGTCACTACTCACACCCAATAAACCACAAGGAGTGTTATTAGCTGAAATATTATTGAAACCACTTATGTCAAGCAAAGGGGGAAGGAGGAGGTGAAGTGAATGCAGCTCCACTGGACACTGCAATTCCCTTGTTTCATGAGAAGTTACTTGGGAAAGATGGACTTTCAATGTTTGGTGACAAGCTGTTGGAGTGTGATATTGGTCTGAAGGTGAAGCAGGAATGCAAAATCACTCCTCCTGAAGATTGCCATGCTGGAATGCAAGACAGGGGCAGGGATGGTTGTAGGACATTTAAGCATCGTTTGAGCAGAGGGCAGCAAGACTATAAGACTGTGAGGTTTTTTTTTCAAGCTAAGAATTAGGCCAAGATCAAAGGGATCATTATTTCACTGCATTAGTCTTGGTTTGTACTGGTGTCTCTGTCCTGTTAACCATTTAGACACATATGCATGAAACTGGCAGACATTCTGTATCATATTCTGGCTAATTCATCCAAAAGGAGTCCATACACATCATTCCCCAATTACAGGGGCTGTCCCAAAGCCTGGAGGATTTGCTGGGATATTCCATGAGTGGCTACACTGACAGCAGGACTAATGCCAAAGCCAGGTGTCAGTCAGTGCCTGGACTGAACAGGAAAACCAGTTCTCCCAGGCTTTCCAGCAGCCAGGAGCTGCTTGGCTTCATCCTCAATCAGTGCACATTCACCAGCTTTGCTGCAGCCTGAGAGCTTCATCAGGAAAGCAGGGATGGAGTCTGTGCTCAATCTGTGGCCAGTTAGGGACCAAAGAAACCCTTGGGATGACTCTGAACAGCACTGAAGCTGTTCTGACCCTGCACTGGGTCAGATGCTGCTTCTGCTCCAGCTAGAAGTTTTGGGATCACCCCAACGTGCTTCTTTTTTTTTTTTTTATTGTGGGGAGAAGGATGGAGGAGAACAGCATCATCCAGCATTGAGGGTTTCAATCAGTTTTCTGCTTCTCCTTTAGTTACTTTCCAGCTGCTTTGCACTTCCCTCTCAGATGCAACAGGGCCCCAAATTTCAGCTGCTGAGATGGAAATATGCTTAATAATAGATTATGAAAAAGACATGGTGAAAAATTCCAGTTTAGATGGAGGATTTTAGTGCCAGATTGTGCCCTGGGATTCCAATGCATATCTTCCATTAAAGCCATTAAAAATGTTTGCATTTTAAGGAAGAATTTGGACTTTTGACACAATTCCCTCTTTTTCTCTGGGAGCCAAACATCTTCTGTGGTAACAGAACATATTATAACAAGAATAAATATAATGCATTCAGGCATTAAAATGAATAACAGTCCTTGATCTATCTGCTGAAGATTACAGGCATGAAATGTGAAAGCTGTTAGTGGTTTGAAAAAAGATATTTGCTGTAATTGGCATTGCAGCTTTGGTTTTATTACCAAATACGAAGGAGATGACCAGAGAGGTGTCCAGATCCTCACATTCTATGGAGGGATTACAGTGCATCTCATGATCATAACTTTGGCCAGTGCTTTGCTGCTTTTTGAATCAAGAGATCCTAAAATCTCAGGGTAATGTATTTGCCACACACGAGCTGCTGCCTCCTATTCCAGGGGGGTCAAAACCTTGGTGGTGAGGGTGTATGGATACAGTATAAGGAAAATGTTTCCTGTATTCACAAGTTGCTGTATGAATTAAAATGGCATTGCACGAACAGAACACTTTGCTTTAAACACTCAACCCTTCAATTTCTGTATTGCTTCAAATTAGAGCAATATAAGGATGTACAGAGAGAAGCTTTGTCCTCCAGAATGGAGATGACTCTCATCCTTCTCTCCCTCCTCAAGTGTTTGAGGCAGGCTGTTTCCCTTCCTTTCCTTCAGAAATGAAAGCAACCGCCTACAACTTGTGCTTCTTCCCTGGGGAATGAGGAAAGACAAAGCAAAATCCAGGAGTTTCTGAGCTCTCTGTTGCCTCCTGCTCTTCTGGGACTTGCAGCTGGAAGTGTAGATCTCAGTGGTGATGGCACTGCAGTTTTAGAGGAACCTGCCTAGCACCCCCTGAGTCCTGAGGTCAAGATAAACCTCGCAGCTGGGCTACCCAGTAAAATGCAGTTTGGTGTGAAACCTTTAGAAATTTGTGTGATGGCAGATTTCACCAGAAATTTAACTTGCTTTACAGACTGGTTTTTTCCAAGATTGATTGTTCTCCACAAAAAAAATAAGCTCTTTCATCAAAGTTGACTTCTTGAAAAAAACCAAAAATCATTGTCCATCTCATCAGAGAATCTCCAGCTAGCTGTGAACAAACATTGTTTTTAACCTTCCTATTCCTTTATACATAAGGCATAGGTAATGCCTAGTGTGTATTTCCTTGGGATGCTGTGTGTATCTTCCAATTTGGTCTCCTTGAGGAAAAAACTAGCATGTTCTGGTTTTGGCTGTTGGGCAGGCCACAACAGCAAAGCCAAGGGGATTTGCCTGTAAACACCAGCCACAGTTAGCTAGGGTGTGGTTTTCAATGATTTAAATACTCATAGAATGCCACCAGAGGGTGAAACAAGGAGGAGGGGGGAGAGGATACAGCAGTGGAGGGGTTGTTTTGGTGGCTGTAATCTCTGGGAGACTGCTCACGGTACAGAGCTGTCTCCTCAAATAAATATTTGGGAATAATTGTAGAGCGGTGAGAAGAGGGGGAAAAGACCCCTTCTTCTTGCTGGTGTTGTTCAAAAGGTTTGAGATGCTTGCAACTGTTTCCAGAATTTATTTAGACCTCTAGATAACTTTTCTGATCTGTGGAAGGGGTGAGAGCACCTCTAAATCCAACAGTAAATCTTGTCTGGGAGCAGACAAGTAAATGAATGCTTGAAGAGCCTGTGCAGATTGCTTTGCCACGTTGCTATGCTCTTCTTGTCTCCTTCAGATCTCCAGTGTATCAGACAAGCCATTTTCCCTTGATGTTACAACCCACGTAGCTGCTGTACTAAGTCATGTTTGGTGGTGGCATTTACTGAGTGCTTTCTGAGGATTTTCTGGTCTTTATTAGATCTCATTGCTTTTAGCATCACCAAAGTTCAGCTGGTCCAAGATTCAGTTGTACCCTGACGGATTTAAGAAGCTAGAACACACAGCAAACATGAATGAACTTTATTTAAAATAGAACCAGTCAGTCCTTTTCCTCACTAAAGAAACAGACTGAGGCAGAAAGCTGGGATATTCCTCTCCTGTAAAGAAGATCTCACACCAGTCATACAATAGCTGGATCTCCTCCTCTTCTTTTGTCAGTGTTGTGCATCTGCATTAGCAAGCTGTGCTTTTCACTCCAGAGTGATGAAAGGGAACAACAATAAATTACAATGCCTTTTAAGAAGTCTCCAAATCTTATCAGATCTCACATTTCATCCTGGTTGCTTTTTCATGTCATTCTTTTACTATTACTCTAATTGCCACTCAAATTTTATTGTGCTGCTGTTGTGCACCTAGCACTTGCAGCTACTTTTGAGAAATAGTATGGAGGCAGAAAGCAGAAATCCTCTCTCTTCCCTTTTTGTAAATTCCTATTCCTTGTGAAATTCCCAAACTCACAACCTCCCAAGTTTCTGAAAAGACTGGCCCTCTACGTACCCTGAGGTATTGTTACACTGTTAAAAATGGAAATCTGACGCTGCTTCTTGTGGGGTTGAGAGGAAGGAACTGAGAAAGGGGCGGTTTCACCCCAGCTGTCTCATGATGCTTGAATTCTGGGGGTAGAAAACATTATAACAAATACCTGAAAATGCAGCCACCTACTGCTCTTTTATATAAATTTGAGATTACAAGCCAAACTCACTGTTGACATAAGCAGATGCAAATCTAATGAAGTCACTGCAGTTACTTCTACTTATGCCAGAGGTGAATTTGTCCCTATTTTTGGAACATGCTGGTTTTGTGCTACAGCATTGGCACACTGTATCATGTCAAAATCCTTTTGAGCCATGGCAGCGTGCCACTGGCTGAGTAACATGATGCATCGTGTCAAACATCTGCCTGATAATGGTCCTGATCTGCTTTTTGACAGGATGCATCATGCCACTGTACCATGCCCGAAGGCATCTGATAGGAATTCCATCAGGATCTGGTAATAAGAAATGTGTGCTAACTGAATATTGGAACATTTCAGCATTTTAGCATTTTGTGGAAACAGTGATCTCTGTGTTAGTGCATTTATAAATCTCTTCCAAATGCCTCATGTACTTGGTGAAAAATGATCACTAATGTACTCCCACTTCAATGTGTCACATTAACATAATAAACGATAAATCATTTTCTATTTTAGTCTGTTCTGCTTTAAGGACCGATATTGGATTTTCTCCTAAAAATGATCAATTGGTATTGAAAGAATTTGTTTCTATTTGTGATTTTACAGGCTTGTTTTCTTACTGCTATTAAGCATAGGAGGGTTTTGTTCTGGGTTTTTCGAGTGTCTTTTTTTATAAACTAACACCAGGCCTCGCTCTCACTGCATGTGAGAGTGTTTTACCTCAGACAGAACGGTGCTAAACACATCCTCCCTAAACCAGGAAACATGTTTCACAATCCTCTGCGGTGAGCGGCACACGCTTCCCGGGGAGGATCTGCGAGGGTGGATAGCAGCCAGTCGTCCAGAGGCGAGGAGGCCAGGTGCCAGGAGCCACGGCAGCCAGAGGAATGCCTGGAGGCAGCCTGGCCATGTGCTTGCGGTAAAACCCTCCAGGTCAGGAGTCAGGAGCAGGCTGGTGGCCAGGAACAGCGAACTTCAGAAGGTGGTGCTTGGTATTGCTGGCCTCCGGCTCCTGCGAGCGCCGCTGGCGGGGTGATGTCCTGCCTTAGGCTTGCTGCAGTAGGAAATGAGGGGAAACAGATTTCTAAAATTAATAGGGATCAAGCAGAGATTTGTAGATAGCAATCAGCACCTGGATTTTCTGTTTTGACAAAGAAACCGGTCAGGAGCCCATACAATTTTTATAAGCAAGTGCATTTTACCCTTGCAGAAACTTCGCAGTGACTGCAAAGGCGATTCAGCTGGAGTCCACTCGCACAGATCTACAAAATGCAACAAGAACAGGCTATCATCAGCGTGCTAGTTAAAAAGCATATAGCTACCTTAAAATCTGTATGCACAAAACTTTAAAAAAAAAAAAAAGGAAAAAAAAGAAACTAAGCATGTCTGCAGGAAATTGGATCTTTGTTCAAAGTATTGCAGTTTGAATGTTTTGGAGATACATTTTCTACAAACAGAGAATCCTACTGGGGTCAGACAGAGCTATTTTAACCTTGTGTATTTATCTAACTGTTCTGGCCAAGGGGGATATGTCTGTGCGTTTGTGTGCATATATATGCAAAGAGAGGGAGAGAGTATAAATTCAGAATTTTTGATAAAAGGCTTCAATTTCTGGCCACTATTAAATGTAGGTAAACTTCAAAACAAATTTTGTGAAAAAGCAACTTCAAATAATTCACTTTAGACCTGATGAGAAGAATACAAGAGCAAAGAAGTGTAAATACTTCCCAGGCTCATAAGCTGGGATAATGCTAACAAGGCATAGTCTTTTCCATGTGAGGAATGGCATTGAAAGCCTCCAAGCGTGGCACTGCAGCAGGGCAGCTTGCTGGCAGAAATGTACATACAGAGGTAGGCCAAGAAAATATTTGAATACAACTGAAGTCATTACAACCAGATCCGAGTTTTCCGTCTATTTTTCAAGCTGAGAAGTACACTTAATTTTTGGTTTTTTTAGACATTGTGGTACAAATGTGGGGAGGGAAGAGAGACTCCAGGCTAGTTCAGCCTGCATCCAACATGCATCCATCCTCCTGTGCAACACCTAGGTTCCTCCTTCCTCCCAGATGAATTTCCAGGATGAATCCCTGGGCAGCTGAAGCGTGGCCCATACAGGTGACACCTACAAAAGCTCGCCGGAGCGCTTCCCGCTGGCAGCCGGGACCGCCGGGGCCGCGCTCCGAGAGCCCGTAGATGCTGCCCGCGGGGCGCTCGGCGCGGCGGGCGGGGCTGGGCAGGTGCTGCGCGCCCGCGGACCGGGCGGG
>VXBC01005330.1:481132-506946 GCA_013399945.1 Ploceus nigricollis
CCCCGCGGACGGGGCGCGCCGCACCGCGCCGCCGCTCACCCCGGCGCTCCTGGAAGATCGTCTGCGGCGAGTTTCCAGCTGAATTTGGTGATCAGATGTATTTTTTTTTTTTTAAGTGAATCAGGAAATTCTTATCGGGCTGACAGCATTTTTAGACTATGTAGTGCGTGGGGGAAGTGGGACTAATATTGACTTGGCCCTAATGTAGTCATCTGAGAATACATTTTTTGGTTGTTGCTGCATTCCATAAGGTTTTATCATTATTATCCATGAAGATTGTTTTCTCCGTACATGGGAAGTGACCCCTAGTATCAACTTGCCTGGGAGACACGAGTATGGGCTAAAACATTAAAATTCCGATCGTGTGTTGCTGGTTTTTTCTTTATTGTTGGGAGACAGAGCCCATTTGCAAAAATGATACCCCAGTGAACTTGTCCAGGTTGCTCAGGTTCACTCTAAACGCGAGCTCTGGAAAACTTGCAAGTTCTGCCTCTTGCAGAGTGCCTGTCCTATTATTTCTTCTCTTATCTTGGTCAGAGCTTGCAGAAGCTTCCGTCTGTGCAGTAATTTTACTTAAAAAGTTTGTATTTTGGTGTCTGGAGGTCTATTTCATAGCCCGTGTGCTTCGGAGGGAAAATGAATAAATAAAAACTAATGGCCTGATTCTGTGACTGAGAGACCTAGAAGTAGAAAGCAGCAATTGAAACTCTGCTGAACTTCCTGACATTTAACTCTGGAAGTGGTTGTCTGTATTTCTCTTCCAGATCTGTAGAACACTTAGTATGGGGAAATATATTATATGACCGTGTCACGTTCAAGTGCTAGTGCTTTTTATTTTTAAGCACAGGTATGAAATTTCTTCCTCCAAAAGCAGGGCCATATATAAAATGTTCTAGGGGCACCCTAATGAACAGTGAAGTTTCTTGAAATTTTATTTTAAACAAACTGAGTTCTTGGGGGTTATGCTGTTTAAGTAGAGGTAGATAAGCAAGGCAAGAAATGTAGATAGCTCTGATAAGCCAGTACAGGTCTTGAGCTGGCCATATACCACATTTCCACCTAAAAGCTTTCTAAACATGGCTATCCTACATGTTATTGACAGTTTAATTTAATGAATCCTGGTTGCACTGGTTTTCCTGACACACTTGGAGCTGAAGGGTCTTCACAAGCTATTTGGATGCCAGTCTGAAAAGCCAAGCTGTTGTTGCTGAAGGAAGTGTTGCACCCTCTACTTCTAACAGCTGCTAACTTTAGAGTGGTTTATATATTTTCTCTGAATCCAATGTTTTCTAAATTACAAAAAAAAAAGTAAACATAGAATGAACTCCTCAAGCATCAAGATTTATTGTTTGGGTAATGAGTGGCATTTTGCAAGTCTCCGTTCCTCCAGAATTGTCCTGTCAGAGATTAATTAAGTGGTAAAGAACATAACAAAAAAAGATGAAGAATCTGTTGCCAGGTTTTTGGTTCTTACACATGTGTTCAACATGTAAAACGCTCCTGCACTCTTTGTGAGGATGATGACCGTTTTAAAGAATGTTCCTCTTCGCTGGAATTAAAACTGTGGTTTAAAAATAACAGTGAGGGAAGATGAATTAGTGGGATACCTTAAAAATAAGTCTCTGCATTGGAGATGATAAAATGGAGCTCACCCTTAAAATATCTGAGGACTCCACCAAGGCATTTTTCAGTGGTATTGTACTACGCTGGTGTCTCTCAGTTTGTTTTCTGAGAGAGAAGGGCTCTTCAATGCTGTGCTGCTGTTGGCTTTCCTTTTCTTCTCAGGGCAAGGAGATGTAGGTGTGTTACTCTAACTAAAGCTTGTCCATCTCCACAGGTATTTGTAGTAAAGCCACGTCAAATGTGTAGTTGGTTATGCCTTGGACATCAATTTTGTGTGCTTTAAAGAGCAAAGCAGCTCTTCAGCTGTCGAGCTCAAGTTCTGGGCTCTGGGATCTCTCTGGAGAGCCAAACCCATCGTGTTTCTTTGGGTCGGGGCCGTGCCTGCAGCAAGACGAAGGGGGTTCAAATGCTTGTCTCCTTTTTTATTTTTTATTTTTAATGGTAAGTCTCAGACTGCTTTTAAATGGTGCACTGGTGTGCACCTGGGTTATGCAGAAGTATTGTAGCTTTAGGGGGTGGTCCATCGTGCCTTTTTAAAGTTTCCCCACGCTAAAGTTATTCCCGCATTTCTGTGTCTGTATTTTTTCCTCCCTTAAAATCAGCATGGAATTGATTTTTGCCTTGCACAGAAAGGCAGAATTTCTGGAAATGTAGCTTTCACCCATCCTTAGCCAGGAAAGGACTTGCTGGCAAATTAATTTAGATGGGATTTTTTTTTCTTTTTAAAGCTCTTAGTGGACCGAAGCCTGAATTCCTCTTGAATGTTAATGGGAGTGGAGGCTTAGCACCTTAGATCTTTGAGATTGCTCAAGTCCAGGGTGCTTGCTGGAGGGAAGTAAGCGAAACATGGATATATACATGCTCATATGGTGCCAGAATGAACTGATGAAAATGGGGTGTGGCCCTGATTTTACAGATAAATGGGGATTTCCGTACTCCTTTGCCAAAAGACGGAGCGAGTGTGTGCCGGCGTTAGGATAGGAACGTGTTTCTGTGTCTGGTGGGGAGCTGTGCAGGCGTGAGGGTAAAACCTTGCAGAGTGGCAAAATTAAAATGCTCTTTGCTGTCCGCTTTGCTGAGGGGCTGTGCAGCTGGAATAGTGAGCTTTGGCTTTCCTATGGGTTGGGTGAGGAATGGGTGTAACGGAATTCGGAGAGGCTTTGGGAACACGTAATTGGAGCAGAATCCCATTGTATTCCTGGCACATCTTGTCGTGTCACAACAGGCTGGGCACAACCAGCTGCAGGGCTGAGGCTCAGGTAGGACTCACCCAGGCTCACTAACACACCAGCTAAAGACCTTTGGAAGGGCAAGTTACAGTAAATGGTAGTTTTGGAATTTCTCCATGGTATGTAGAGGCAAGCCAACATCTAAGCCAACGCTGTCCTTGCTAAATCAAGTCTTGCATAAGGAGCTGTGATATGCTCAAGTCAGACTTTCTGCTGGCAATGCTGTTGACAGACTATGTCCAGATAAGGCCTTGTCTTCATTAGCAATTTAGGTCACTAACTCGGCTCTTCCTTCCAAACTGACAGAGTTGCAGACAAGGACAGGTCATATTTGATGCTGTGTCAGCTGGCTATGGCTAAACCCCAATTCACATACTGTAACTTGTTTTTTTCGGTGAAATTCTTTGCACCATGTGCCCCCAGCTTTTGAGGATGGGCTTGTTATACTGCTTATGCTGCTGCTTATGTCTGCAGTATCTAACGGCAGAGCATGGCTTCACATTCAATTTTTGCAGCTCAGATTCTTTCTCAGGGCTATTCCTTTGCTGTTTGCTCTAACTTCTCTGGAAGCTATATAGCCTATATAACTCATCTACTCTCAGATTTACAGGCTGTAAAACCTGGGTTAGGTCCTGCCCTATGTGTGAGGTTTTGTTGGTTGGTTTTGTTTGGTTCAATCCCACGAGACATCACTGATTTAAAAAGTTTGGCTCGCTTTACTCTGTCACTCTGATGGGAACAGATTCTATTTGATCTTCCTCTAGCTACATAAAATCAGACCTTTAAGCTTTTAGGGTACATCTCTGTTTACATGTACAGCAAAAGGTGTATAAATTCATTCTTTTTTCACCACTTCCCTCCATCAGCAGAGCATAGCAAGACCTCCAGGCTCTACTTCTACAAATCTAGTGGCTCAGCTGAAGACAAGCTCTCACCTTGCTCATTTGTGTGGGTAGAAGTTATTGTTTCATGTTTTTAGGGCAGTGCCATAAACACATCTTTCAGGCCCAGCATGCAGTGCCCTGATTGCTTGGAATTGACTTCTTCCTTGAATACTTTCTGTGTTATCAATAGGAGCCTGCTTGGCAGACGGCTCCACAAATGGAGGACTGTCTGAGGATTTGCCTCCAGTTTGTTGCTGGAATTCCTTCTCAGAAGCTTATGTCAAATGACAGCCTTTTTCTCAGGATAGGGTCATATAGTGTTTCCTCAGCGTAGTTATTCTTTATTTTTGGTTCCTGTTCTTTTTCTCATAATGGAAAATCTGTAACAGGTGGCCACAGGCACACCAGACTTTCATGCTCGGGAGCATAAAGGACCATATGCTGTATGGTGGCATGTATGGAGATAATAAATTGTAGGAAAAGGCAACCAGTTTATGTGAAAAGTAAGAGCTGGCCTGAATTTTTGATTCAAACTTGGCTGAAGTAAAACCTTCTCTGTTCTCAAAGTATGGTTGTTTTATTTTGTTGTTGTTGTTTTGCTGGCTACTAACTGGTTTCTGCTGGAAGTGAATTTTTTCGATTTGCGAAGAGGAATGTTCTGACATTTTTACCAGACACTCTGGGTGAGACCCAGGACCCTTGAAGTCAGTTGGACTTTTGCCACAGGCTTTAATGTGGCCAACATTTCGCTGCATGAGAACCGCTTTGCTTGGTTCTGGGTAGGGTATGTCAGAAAATAACAGGAATCTTCAAGGCGAGGATTTTGTGTGAGATTTTGGACTAAATGTTTTCTTGGTCTAAAAGTGCTCAGGAAGACAGGATAATGATTGTTTAGAATAAACTTCCTTTATAATATTCCCATATCAGCAGTGATATGCTGTTGACCTTCAGTTTCCTTTTGTTGGTTCATTTGAAGTGAAAGGGTTTAGATTTTCTTTGGAATTGCCTGTTTGTGAATATATGACATAAAAATAATATAATGTTGGTTGAAGCTGAATTCAGCCTGGGCTGTACAGGTCTATTTACCCAGAGATTGTGCCATTTCAGCCATGAACTAGGGTCTGTTATCTAAGGGATATAGACGCTGAATTTCCCTGTTTTAAATTCTGTATTCTGAATTTAAATTCGGTATTCTGTGTCTTGGCCAAGAGAACATTTTGGGTGTTTGTTTTGTTTTGTCTTTCAGAGGCTGCTTAATATCAGTCTCTAGTATAAGGAAGGGAGAGGTATATTTCATGAATATATTAAAGTACTGAACATTGACAAGAGATAACACATGTTTGGTCAGAAATACTCTTTGTGAAGATCGTACAGATGCAGTTGGCTGCTTAAATATATGCTAGAATTGTTCAAATGAAAAAGTACCAGTGAAACTGGACTAGCTGAGGTTAGTCACCATAAACCTACCCTGATGTTTGTGGTTTTTTTTGTTTTTGTTCCCTCATACCCCGTGATTGTGGGACAAATTCATTTAGCAGCTGATGATCTTGCATGGTTTTCCACTCACACAACTGCAGTCAAAAATACTGTGAGAAGGTTACTGTTAAGGTCAGAACAAAAATTAGGGAATTTATGTGTAAACAGGGTATTTTAGGTGAGTTGGGGGGAAAAAGCCCTCATGTTGTCAAAGGATGTTTACAGTTGATGTATATACATTGCATACAAGGAAAACTTGTTGGATAACTTTCTTTCACTGTAGTGTCTTACTTAAAGAGTTTTGCAATTACAGGCTGATAATTTCTTCCTGAAATGCAAATTAATTAGATCTGATCACAGGCTTGCTGTTTTGGAAAATCTTTTAATTTAGAACTCTCATCCTTTGCAAATAACTCACTGCAAACCACAACTTTCAAATAAATAATCAATCTACACACAAGGCCTTGTTCTTGTCCATCAGTCCTACTATCTTTTTTTTTTTTGGTTGCATTAGAAATTTTTTTTTTACATTAAAAAAAAGCTCAGATTTGGTGTTTTTGAAAGGAGCAAGTGCTCAGAGCATCTTGTAATGACTGTCTGTGGACTGGAGGGGAGGGAAGAGAGTTGAAATGGAAAACGAATTAGATTCTTAAGCTGTGGAAGGGGGAACATTCCTGCGCAGAGAAGCGACTCTGGAGATAAGTTTTAATTTCCTGAGCTCCAGTCCCCGTATAGGAACATTGGAAGACTTCCTTCCTGATCTCCAAGTCAAGCCAGGGGCTGTATTAGTGGTGTGTGTCTGTCTGTAATTGCGTGCTTGTGTCTGCATTTGCATAACTGCAGCATCAGTGCAGGCACCTGTAGGGATGGGAGTCAGCTTTGAGCGTGTGCTGCCTGTGTTCAAGGTCTGGCATGTAATGGACCTGTTTAGATTTCTCTAGGGGATCTCTTTCATACTTTGTCTCTTCTTAGAAAAAAAAGCCCAAGTGAAACGAAAAATGAGAAAAGCATCCTCCCCAACCACTTGTCCTGCATTTTTAACAGGATCTGAGTTGTGGTGCAGCTTGAGGAACGGCCAAGTGGCTGAGGTGGATGCGTTGCAGATTTCCAGTGCACGTGTCCCCTGTATGTGCAGCGTTGCCAGAACTCTTTCTGTCTTACTGAGGTCTCAGGGGTCCGTGATTACTCAGGCAAAACCATGAAGCTCACTTTGAGTGATACCCTAGTAAGCCTTTGGGTAACAAATGTTAGGAGGACTTTCCTGGGACGTTTGTTTGTTTACAGAAGGCACAAAGCACTTCCAAAAAAAGTGTAGGTTACCTCAAATTCTGCATTTGCAAAAATATGTTTACAGCCTCAAACTGTTTCATTTTAGCAGTCCTAGTTTCTAGTAAAACTGCTTTATTTTGCTGTTTCCGTATTTTTGTTTGTTTTATTTATTTTTATAAGTGATACCCAGGGGTTCTCCCATAAGTCTAAGTAATATTGTGCTAAACTGAGCCACAGTATAACTTGCTTTGTGAAGCACAGATTTACTGAAATTCCAGGCCATTGCCTGGATATCTCCAACTGAAATAAAACTGATTGTGTCCCTCACTGCAGATTGTGCAGCAGCATCTGAATTAATGGTATCACTGAGCTGCTTTGCATTTATCAGTTAACCCACTGGAATGTCAGAAACGTTGCTTAAGTTGCCGTGAGCTTTAAGTGTAATAGGTTTTAATTCCACTTGTCAATAGCTCTTTCTTACAGTTATTTTTTAAAAAAACCGTTCGTAATTAAGACTTCTCCCCAGAGCATTTATTTTGTACTACAGTGAGAGAATTTGTATCAGATGATATGATTTTAGAAAGCACCAAATTTAAATGTATTCATGGTACACAAGGTCAGAAAACTACTTTAGATTATTTTTAAATTGTACAAGCATATTTATTGTAAAAATGAAACTTTATAGACTGTGTAGTTGTTTAACTTTTTTTCTGTATAACTACTTCAGAAAAAGGGTAAAAAAGCCATAAACTTAAAGAGATTCTGATGGCGCTAGAGTGTTGCCAAGCAAACCATTAAAGATAAGTCAAACTGTAATTCTATAGGAATGCTATGAAATACTTCTGCATATGGACTGTAGTTGTTTTTGGGTTCCTGAAAGTGCTTGTGTGTAAAGTCAGCTGTGGAAATGGCTGGCTAGCTAAAAGCTATGATTCCTGCTGCTTGACTGTTGTGGGGAGAGGTTTTTTCCCTGTGAAAACAGTTGTAAAGTGGAACATCTGAAAAATATGTTCCATGCAAAATGGATCTTCACACACATTTATTTTGACATTTAGGTTTGATTTGAGAGAGAGAGAGAATATTCTGAAATAGCCATTCACAGATGGCTTGTGAGGGTTTTAGTTTTTTATATGCTTCTCTGTGTTTTTGGTTTGGGGTGGATTTTTCTGCATATGTTTGCGGACTTGTCAATCCCCCTCTTCCCCCAGATCACATGTTTAATTTTTTATTACTTGAATTTTTTTTTTCCCTTTTCCCAAAAACTGGTGTTAAAAAAAAAAAAAAAAAAAAAGGAAAAGAAACCCCTTCCACCCCAACCTCAAAAAAACAACAAACCACCCCAAACTAACCAAAAAATCAAGCTCTGAAACTCATGACCAACCCCCAATCACCACCCCAAGGTGTAACTTCCTGTGATAAAAATTCTGTCGTCAGTGAGTGAAAATTTATGCATTTTGTGGAGTTTGATAATACAGTAGAAAATTTTTCAGGGAGCAGGAAACTCTTCCACCTTTACAGCTTCAGCAGTAAGTGTGTGGAATCCAGAGGGCCCTGTACGCTCAGCTGGAGGAGTGTGCCCGGAGAAACCTGGTGCTTGCCCGGCTGGATGTGTGAAGTGCACATGCTGTGCCTCTGGCCACCCTTCCACGGGGCTGGGCTTGACCTCTTTAGCCTTTATTGATGGAATATCCTCCCCAGGTGGGAGTCAGGAGGGAATTGTTAGAGCCTGTCTGCTTTCTTTTGAAAGTATTGAGTGAAAGCCGGTGCTGATAAATTGTGGTTGTGAAACATGCCTGAGAAGCAAGAAGGTCCATCTGTGTGAGAGGAATAGAGACTCTTAAGTGGGCACTGGTATTCTCTTCTTTGTGGAATGCCAGTGTGAAGTATCAGGTAGTCCAGATTTAATTACAAAATTAATAATCAGTTATTCTGTGTATTCAGTTATTTTTTGTTAAGGAAACTGTATGTTGAGCTTCTGCTGAATGCCATCACTGATACATTTCTTCTTTGTTTTGGTTTTAATCCCAGAAGAAGTTAGCTGTGTACAACAAGATGCAGGAGTCTCTGGAAGTGACCCTTCCCAGCAAGCAAGAGGAGGATGAGAAAGACCAGCCTGCCGAGATGGAGTACCTGAACTCTCGCTGTGTCCTGTTCACTTACTTCCAGGGAGACATTGGTTCCGTGGTGGATGAACACTTCTCGAGAGCTTTGAGCCAAGCCAGTAGCTTCAATTCAGAGACTGCCCTTTCCAAGAGCAAGGCAGGGCTGAATCCTCTGTGGAGAGGTAAGAGGGGCAGGAACTCGCTCTCTGTGGCGTGGCTTACTCGGGCTGCATTGCAGTAACACACGTTGCATTGCAGCTGAAATTCTGCTTCTCTGTGGAAGTGGAAAAATCCCCTTCAAATCTCCAAGAACTGAGGAGCTTCTTGGGTTGAGTGATCTGAGGTGTTAAAGGAGGAGAGAGCAGCCAAAGGCATGAAAGGAGCAGGCATCTCCCGCTTCTGCTGAATCCTGTCTCTGCCAGGGGCTGGGAGGGAGGGGGCTTCACAAGCGTCTGCTGCGAGGTTGGAGGCTTTTTATTTTTTAGCTCCAAGTGTGAAACTTGGCCTCTGAGGCAAGAGCAAAGCTGTTTGGGGTGCTGGCCTTGGACGTGAGGGAAACCTATGCAGCCTTCTCGAGTGACTTTGCCAGGTGATCAGGATTTGGCCACGGCCGCTTTCCAGGTGGGGAGGAGCCAGTGCAGGATGGAATGCGCTGGGGGCAAGCCCTGGCTCCTGTGGCTGCAGCCACGCGGTGTTTTCCTTTACAGCTTGCTTGTGGGAGAGGTACAGATGATGTTATGGCTTGCTGGGTGTAAAATGGCCATGACATTACTCTGCCTCCAAGCAGGGAGCAGAAATGTGGTAGGTTCTGCGAGGCATTTACTCGCTGTCCTAACACCTACCTCTTGTTGTGCACATAAATGCTTATTTACTTTGTATGTATTGGTGTGACAAAGAGCAGATCTTGCCAGAGACACTAGGTAGCCCTTACAGACAAGACTTCCGAATTGGAAAAAGCATGGCAGTAAGATGCTGTTTCCATTTTGCTGGATGTGGCACGCTGGGTATTTTTTAAGATCCCCACAGCTGCACTGTTTCTGATCACATCCTTACGTGGACTGGCAGAGGGGTGCAAACTAAACAAATGAGTAGTGGTGAGCAATGGCCTTACCCTGGGTTGATGAGAGAGGTGCTGTGGGATCTGAGCAGGAGCAGTGGTGTTCCTAATCAGTGATGTGGAGGTGACACTGCACTGATGATAGCCACTAAAGATACTAAAGAGAGATGGGATATTTGGAAACAACTGTGAAGAGAAAAATAGCACAGAAGAACTTGCTTTCCAGAAGGATGATGACAAATCCGAGGAAGTTTAAGCAAAGGTCAGCACAAGTGGCTGGGGAGCTGGAGGAATTTATGGCTTGAGCTGGGACCATTAACGTTAATGGGAAATTTTCCGTTGACTCGACTGAGAGCAGGATTGAACCTATGCTTACTAAAAAGGAGACTGGAGCGTTTATAAATGGCCCAGACAGGCTATAAATGTTTTAGCAACAGGATCAAGGCAGTCCCCAGAGACCCCATGCCCACAGCAAGCCCTCTTCAGCGAGCTTGGGGATGTTCCCTGGGTGTGGCTGTGTGTCTTCCCTTTGGCCTCAGACATACCCCGTTGTTTTTCCCTGTCCCCTCTCTGTGGTTTCACAACCATCCCCAGAGGGCCCTGCAGGGGACATGAGTGGCCTGGTGTGAGAGTTCTCCAGCCATGCTGCCCCCTGACCCCGTGTGCCCCATGCCCTCAGTGGGGAATGGAGGTCGGCGTGTCCTGAACATCTTCTGGGAATAAAGTAAGGAGATACGCCCTGTGCCATCCCTGCACCTGCTGGAGGGGCTTGAAAATGCCTGGGGAGCCTGCTGGGAGCTGAGAGAGCTGAGGGCATTTGCTGCTCCAGAGAAGAGAAGCTGACAGGAGCTTTATCAGGCCCAAATGGGTTTCTGAAATAGTTCTGCTTGAAAACAAGGGGGAAGGACCAAAGCTGTCAGCTTGGTCTTCTGGTTTATGCACAATACCAAAGATGCTCAGTTACAGCACGTGAATGTGAGCTTGTGTCCCATTACCTAAAGAAGTTAAAATATCATTAGCTTGAGGTTCTTCCATAAATAACCTTCATGGGTAGTCAGAATTGCTGTCAGTTTCTTACTCAGAGATAAATTAGAGAGAAAAATACTTTTTGCAATAGCTGTTTTGGGAGGTGCAGGTTTCACTGGAAAGTGTGTGAGCAGGAACTGGCTCCCCAGCTCACTGCATTTTCTCCTTTATCTGAAAGGAGGGATTAGCAATGTTTTTAACTTCTTTTTTCATCTTTTTTTTGCTTGTTTTCCTTTTTTTTGTTTTTTGAAGTGTTCTGATGAAAATGCAAACTCTGATTTTATCATTAAGGTGATATTGCAGAGGGTTTTTTTTGTTTGCTTTGAGGTGGGATTTTGCTTACGTATAAAAACTAGAGCCTGTTGTTCTGAAAAGAGCAAGTTTTCATCATTTGCATGTTGAAGCTACTGATCAGGTTAGGGTAAAATTATTTTGAAAACTGATTTTTTATAAAATGCAGTTTCATATGACAGGCTTGAGTAATATGAATATTCAATTTGAGGTGTAGCTGCCTGAAATCTTTTGCAGATGCTAATGATACCTAGACACTAATGTTACTTTAATGTTATTTTTATCAACATGTTTTTCCTTGCTGAAAGTGTTGGGTTGTTTTTCTGTCTTACTTTTCTTTCCTCTTGCCTTAAGTGAGAGCTGATGTTGTGCTACAGGAAGCTCCATACGTTCTTTTCCTTTCCAGCGTGTGCACTTCTGGCGTGTTTTCAGTGTGTTGTGAACATTTGGGTTGGCCACTGTGAACATTGGCATCAACCACAACGTCGTGGTCCCTGGGATGTTGCCTTGTCCCTGCCTCCCTGTGCTTAGGGTAGGAAGTTGTGGTAACTGTAGTATCTTCCTTGGCAGACAGTTTTTTGTTAAATGCCTCCTGAAAGGCCATGGAAGCACAGAGATTTTTGAGTTTTTATTTTTTTTCTTTCTCAAGAGCAGTGTGGAAATGGCTGTTTCTCCATGTTCCATAGAGGCCAGGTATCCCTGAGCACTGGGGGTGGGTGACATTTTCCTGCATGTTGATGTGACATGGGCTGAGCCTTTATGTCCAGTGACAGGACTGACCTTTCCCAGTGAGAATGGCCACACTCAGTGATGCCAGCGGGGGCTGGCCCGTGACAGTGTCAGGCAGCAGTGCTGGCTTTGTGAAACCTGCGCAGGTTTGCAAAATGGAGATGACCAAACTTGTTTGCTGTGGCCTGGACCTCCTGCATGACTGGTAAAGCCAAGCTGTTATGCAATATGGGATGAATTCATGTGAGCAGATTCAGTGGTTTTAAAGTGCTCTCTCCTGTTACTAAAGCTGTCCTGCAGATACTTTGTGGTTTTCTGTACTTTTTTGAAGTGCAGAGCTTTGGATTTAGGGCTTTTCCATGCAGATAACAGCCAGATAGTTTTCAAAATCTCGATTACAGAGGTTGATTTTCCAGAATACTGGCAGAGCATTGTCAAGCTGTGCTCCTCTGTTAACTAGTGTGGAAAACAACAGAGTGGACATGAAGTTTGCTTTTTTTTTTTTTTTTGGTATCAGCCCTGCTGCCAACAGCACAAGCCATACGTGCTCTCCATCTCAGAGTAATCCCTTTTTACAAGGAATGGTTTACAAACAAGGAACAATACCAATTTTGGAGGAGTGCTGAGGCTTCTGTAATATGCTTGAAGCTCTCTGTAGTCTTCAAGCATGAATTGCAATAAAAATACATTGCTAAAAGCAGCCCAACCTTTTGAAGAAACCCATGGAGTGCAGCTTGCCAGATAAGTTTGCAGCCTCTGAAGCATTTTGGCACAAAGCATCCACAACGTTTGTCCATGGTATGTTTGCAAAGTTTGTTTCCAATATCGGAAGTTAATCAGACTCAAAAAACTGCCTAAATCAAAGCCAATTGATGTGTGGAAAAATTTCTATGATTTTAATGGATTTTAAAACAGAGACACGAGTGTCCCAGTGATGCAGTCAGAAAACACTTTCAAGTTTTTTACTTCCAAAATATTTTTGTATAAGCAAAGTTCATAGGCAGGAGTGTTTGCAGAATCTGTTCATTCTCAATGGTGTCTTCACCCAAGTCTCATTCCAGCTGCTTATTAAACAAAGGAAAACAAAAGGTGATTTAAAAAAAAAAAAAAGTACTTTTACGAAAGTTATGAGGAACAGAGGATTCCTCGCCTCATCAAATACTAGACTTCCCTGGCTTTATTTCTCCATAGGCTATTTTTATGACTGTTCTTTCATCAGAGGTGAAGTTCTGTATTTTTATGTTTCCATCTTTGACCAAAAAAAAAATCCTATTGGAGCTGAGAAATATTGCATGGAGCAGTACTTTCTAGCATGAGCTGGCAAGAGGATTGTAAGAATGGAGAAGCCAAGACTTTGCTACACATCAAAAACACTAACTGCTCCTTCAAAAGAGGAATTTTTAGAATGTGATTTCATAATGTAGAGGTATTGGAATCCATTTAAATATAATCTGAGCCCTAGCTGTAAGAAGCAGCGAGTCTTTTAGTTCTGACAAAAACCTTTTTGAGCTACATAGATGGTTCTGCTTGTATGATCCTATTGGGTAGGATCGTGATATATTCTATGAAGGACTAACATAAGCTGTGTTAGATATGACCTTTATCCCATCAAAGCATTAGCAATTATTTTGAGAAAATCATGTATTGTTTTAGCCAAATGTTTCCTGTTCTGCAGTGTGAGCTGGTTCTCTTTCCTCTGAAGCATTTGCAGCCACAACAGCTGCCTTTCTAAATGATGTTCTCTAGTCTGGGCAGGAGTTAATGTCTCCTCACAATTTCTGTTCCAAAATCCTGAGAGGGATCTGACTCTACAGCCTGAAGAAGAAAAATCTTCTTGTGGGGGGAGATCTTATGTATGTAAAAACCTGATGGGAGGGAATGAAGGTGGGGGAGCCAGGCTCCCATCAGCAATGCTTGCTGACAGACCAGGAGGCAATAGGCAGAGATTAGAAAACAGGAAATTCCATCTGAATACAAGAAAACTTTTTGTTTTGTTGGATTTTTTAGGTTGGTTGTTGCTTTTGGGGATTTTTTTTTTTTTTGTAAGGCTGCAGAATCTGGAGCTCACTCAAAATCTGACTGGACACGGTCCTGGACAGCTGCTCCAGGTGACCCCACTTGAACAGGGGAATTGGATCTTCCTACCTCAAATGTGCCATGATTCTGTATTTACTGAGGAGGCTTGAGTTCAGCGTTACAAACTTCAGAGAGCAGCAAATCATTGTGGGGTTTTTGTCGTGGGATGTGTTGTTCAGCTTCAGTCACACTTCACTTCTTTCCTCCCCACCAGAAAGCTCAACAATTTCAAGCCAAAGGAGCGGATTCCCGACCTCATTTTGGACCAGCTCTTACCAGCCTCCTCCTCCACCCTGCTTAAGCGGGGTGCACCCCGATTTCCCCGTGACTGCACCAGGCACCTTCCCAACACCAGATCCCAGCAGCTGGCCGGGACACGGCCTTCACCAGACTGCCCCACCTCCTCCCCCTGCCGCCTCCGAGTCCTGGCACTACCCCTTGGCGTCTCAGGTGAGCCCCTCGTACGCACACATGCACGACGTGTACGTGCACCGCCACCACCCCCACGTGCACCACCACCACCCCCACGGCCCCGGCTCGCACCGCGACCCCCGCTACGGCTCGCTGCTGGTGCCCTCGGTGCGCGCCGCCAGGATTCCTGCTCCCCAGTGTGACGGGACAAAGGCGGACCCCGCTGCCGTCACCGGCGCTACCTCAGCCTGGGCCGGAGCCTTCCACGGAACGGTGGACATCGTGCCCAGCTTTGGGTTTGATACAGGTGAGATGGTTTGGTTTTGGTTGGGTTTTTTTTGGTTGTTGTTGTTGTTGTCTGTGACTTGTTTGGGCAGAGGTGTGAACTCCCTGCAGGTGAAGCAGGGCTGGCTCTCAGAGCCGTGTCCAAGTGGGAATCCCTCCTGTAACTGCTGTCAGGGCAGCTCTCCCTGCCTTCTGCTGAGAGACCTTTATCTGCCTTGGTCCCATTCAAGCCATTCAACTCACATTCGAGTTGTGGCACGATCTGCAATTTTTGTTTGTTCCTTTTTTGGGAAAATATTAATTATGCTTCCATGAGGAAGTTCTCAGTTTGTTCAGCTAGTTCATATGTGCATCCACCAATATCCAGCTCCAATAATCTAATAACTTGCAGTACATGAGGACTGCATCTTGAGGTGGAACAGCTCAGCATTTCTTCCCTGTGTAGTATCCAGGTGTCACATGGAGAATACAGGTGCTGATTGAGCTGTGCTTGCCGTCAAATGAAACATCTTTCTATAGGGTGTAGGCAGAGGTGTGTGAAATAAATTCATTTTACTGCAGAGTCTGTGCTCTGAACTGCAGACCATGAACTCCATCTGTGTCTGTGAGCTTTGAGTGGCAGTCTCTTGTCTCAGTATCAGAAGCAGTCTGGCAGCCCTCAGGGTTTGAAGTTTCTTGCAGTCGGGTGAGTGACAGTTCCCAGTGCCTCCATCCTGGAGCTCATGGGCCCCACTGAGGGCTCCTTTTTCGGTTTGATATTTATCTCCCCACCAGCAATCCTTGTAGATTAGTACTTCTTAAAGGCAGCATGTTATCTGATTAAGGAGACAGGAGGTTTATATCTTTGTTCCCTTTTCCTTAATCTATTTGTCTCCATTTTTGATAGCTCTCTCTGACTGGTTCAATGTGTGAGAAGCACTTCTTTGCCTTCATTAGTGGGCACAGGAGCAAAGAATGGATGGAGGAAAAAAGGCTGTTTCTTAAAGCAACTGGGACCCAGTAGTCTCCTCTAAATACTAAGCCACTTGCTGTCTTGATGTCAATAAAACTAAGAAAAAGCTTATCAGGATTCTTAACACTGGACAGTTTATATATAAATAACATTTCCAGCTAACCAGCGATACAAGAATAATTATATTTTATGCTTTTGGGTACAGAATTATAAAATAACCAGACTGGGATCTTGAGAGTTTTCCTTTGTGACAACCCCATAAGGGGAGAGAGCTGCCTTCTCTGAAGCATGAGCAGACTGTCACTGCCACTGGTGTAAGGGACAAGCCCTCCTGGACCCAGCCCCAGCAGAGCCCTGGTATTTGGCTTAACCTTTTGGGGGTGGAGCACAGAACTGTGTAAGGAATTGTTAGTCAGGAGAAGCCTCAGCCTGGCTTAGGTACAAGTCCAGCCTAGACTGTGAGTTGTTTTTCTCTTTAAGAGCAAGTACCTCAAAAAGGACTGGGTCCAAGCACTGCCTTAGAGATCAAACACAGCTTTGGCTTGGTGCTGCCTGCTCCTTGTGAAAATCCCTGTGGAGGGGTACAGTTGGGTGCTAATTTTGTCAGGATCTGGATTTGGCAGTGTCTTGCATGTCATTTGGTTGCTCAGCGTGGGAGACAGTGGAAAAGATCTGAACTGTTAACTTCTGACCCATGCTTGTTTGTGTGGGTTTTAGTCTGTGAGTTCCTGTGGGGAAAAAGAAAGAGGGGAAATGTGTGGCTGGTTTGAAGAAGCAGAATCTCAGCAGACCAATGTTTCACTAGTTTGAGACTGTTCAAAAGGGTGACACACTGAAACACAGCAGCAAAACCCTGTTAGGCAGCCCCAGTTTTGGCAACAAGCCCCATTTGTGCAAGCAATGAAAACACAGCAGGTAGTGGAAACCTGTGACATTAAAATTATTTACTCTCTTGCCCTGCACACTCATCCCTCCTGTGCTTTCTAAGCAGAGGCTTGCTAGGAAGGGCAGGAAGGCTGAGCTCCCTTTTCAGCCTTGCCTGCAGCTTGTGCAGTTTAAACAAATGATTTGGTTATAGGCACTTGAGGCATGGAGAGAAGAGGGAGCTTAATTGCCTCAGGGTTTTGTGTGCACATCCAGCAGAGTCATCCCAGGGGAAGTGTGGGGAGAGGAGGGGGTTGCTCAAGTACCACATGGAGTCACATCCAGCACCTGCTTCATGTACACTTCAGGGAAAGCAGATTTTTCTGGATAAATCTCCACATCACACAGCATTTTATTACATTTAACTCCAATGTCAGAGAGCTGTCTCAACAGAGAGGCTACAAACTCAAGGGCCTGGAAGAGTGACATAAGAGGGCCTGGCTTTTAGTGACATAAAGTGCTATCTCCAGAGTAGGGTAAGGACATAGTGGCAAGAATATGTCAGTTCTGAAAGTGTTTGCTCATATATCCTTGGAGAAAATAACCTGTGGAGCTGTCAATATATCAGGTTCCATGAGCTTCAGGTGATTTACGTTAAAGAAGTTCATTTGGTCTGTACCTGGGCATTTTGGAGTTCTTCACTTACAAACTGATTCTCCCTCTTCTCACCATGGGCCACATTTCTTGTGCTACTGTCACATGGATTATAAGAACATCTGCAAAATTCCTCATGCTGAATTATGTGGAATGATAGTGTTGGGATAAGGGCAGGCTGGCTGTAATCTTACCCTCTTCCAGCTACATTGTTGCATGTCTGCCATGCCAAGCCAAATAATCGATCTCAAGAATGGATGATGCTGAATCACTTCAGAGGTTAAGGGGAGGTTCCCCCTGCATGCACGGTGTAGTTTGGGAATTTATGTTTCAGAACACATTGTGTGGGACATCAGCACAGCCTTCACAGAGCTGACACACTATTGATCTGTCTGGCACATCTGTTTGAACTTACATGGTCCTGTTTTAGGGATGAAGAAGGATTTAGCTACCTGATTGCCATTAAATGTGGCTTAATCCTCACGTTGTAGGCTGCAAATTAACCCTTTTAGAAGCTTCTCTGTCGGTCCAAGTGCAATTAAAGAAAGTGCTGGTCTGCATCAAGAGCTATTAGAACCTGCTAGGTTTGTGTCTGCTGCTGTCTTGCCAAAGTGCACAAGCTGCAGTGCTCAATAGAAGGGTACATTTCATGTCAAGCATTGATATAAACACGTTGGAATAAGCACAGATTGGATTTAGGGCTCAGTTGCTTGCCCTGCTGGTGTCAATCAAAGCAAGGTTGGGCTGTCACCAGCTCTGCCTGTGGCTCAGGGCTGCAGCTGTAATCCAGTGTCACCACTAAAGATTCCTGCTCATGCTTAAGCCACGTCCAGCACTTAGATCAGGGGTTGAGGAGGTGAATTTCTGTCTTTGTAGTGTTGCTGGTGGTTGTAGCCATCAGTGCTTCCCTTGGGAGCAGGGTGGGAGGTGTCCTGCACCCCAGGCCCTTCAGGTGAGCAGTGGGGTTTGGCTGTGCTGCAGGCAGCCCACGGGGAGGAGAGCAGAGCATCTTGCCTTGCCACTGCAGAGCCTAGGAGGATATCCTGTCCTGCTGTGGGACAGATGTGCTGGGGGAGGCTTCCTGCAGCCCCAGCACACTAAAAGCAAAGCAGGACTTTGGCATGAGTGACGGCTCTAAATCTGTTAAAATTGAGGTGTACATTCTTTATCCTGTAAAGTTACACACATTGAGGTGAGTAACTTCAAATTTAGGTGAATTAATCACCATCCTTTAGTCCTGCTTTACTAAAATCCCCTTTTTTTTATGCCTGTAAGTCAGTGTGATACATTGAATTTGGAGTTTGAGGGGCCAGTCCAATCCCTTCTGTACGTTTGTCTCTGTTCACACACATCCCACAAGTTTGTCACCACTCATTAAATTTGCTTAGATGTTCCCACAGAACCTGCATAATGTTAGTGTGGCAGTTAGCTCTAATGTAGGTGGCCCAGGGAAGGGGAATTTTGCTGGAGTGGCAGTGCTGGGTCATGCAGTGCAAGTGAGGATTTCCTTGCTGAAAGGAAAGCACTGCAGGTGGAAGCTCTGGGTGAGCAGCTGGCCTTGGACTCTCTGTTAGGACTGCAGGTGGCCTTGCCTTGAAGGAGACAGGAACATAACGAGGAGAAGGCACGGAAAGTGTTCCACACAGTGTTCTGTAAATAGGACAACTTCGGTTTTTTGGATTGTTTTCTCTTGCTGTTTAGAATCCGTAGCTGTACCTTAAACCTCCTTGTTACAGTTGTTTGTGCCTTGCAAAGACACCTGCCTGGGAAGGTGCCTGTTCAGCTAGTTATTCCCTTTCTACCACGTGCTGCTGTCAGGTGGAAGATCTCTTAAACACATGTGTGTGCCATTTTTTTAAGCTGCCAGGAGCCATATCACCTCTTCCTCTTCTTACAGGCTTCCATGGCCTCTGGTGTCCTTTAGTGGTCCACTGGTGAACTTAAATGACTTCTTTATGCTCTGAGAGGTTTCTGCTGTCTGACTCCTTTTTTTTTTTTTTTTTTTTTTTTTTTTTTTTTGAGGGGTCATCTTTGTTTAAAAAAAAACTGTAAGCAGCAAGGAAAAAAATAGGCCCAAATTGTCATCACTAACTTTGAGGGAGCTTTGAAAGGAGCTAACAGCAGTTCATTATGACTGTCTGTGCATGATGCTGCCAGGGAAGCAAACAGCTCTTAAGCAACAAGGAGACATTTTCATTGAATAAAGAGCCTCTGAATATGTTTTTATAGGCATGCTCTAGCTGAGGAATATCCCAATTTTTCCAATCTGAAGAAACAGGTACAAGTGCACTAAACAAGTTTTGGTGCACCACACCCAAGGGCTCTGCTTTCCCTTTTTCTTCACTGCTGGGCACACAAGTGTTTGTACCCTGCTTGGGAATCCTCAAAAGGATAGAGCCATATGTTCTCATCTTTCGTGTGAGTGCTAATTGCTTTGCTAATTGTTCAGCTCTGAAGTGTTGATCATCATTAAATATTTAACTGTTTATAATCTTAAAGCAAGGAGGTAGTTGTCAGATCTGAACCTTCCATGCCTGTTAGGCTTTCTGAAAACTTACGGGTCTTCCTTCATATTCACTGTGTGATTGGATTTGGAAATGACATCTGTGCCTAGCACACGGTTAAACATCAAATGAACACAGAGCTCTGGTGGTTACAACATCACAGAGGTCTGGAGTTGCACCTATTTACATTAGTGGTGAAATTAACCCTAAATTCTTAGCAAGTCAGGTGCCCTGGTACATTGCATAGCAGGAGCGATGACTTATAGTGGGAAATGTACCTTCATTTCATGAAATGTGATCTACTTGCCTCAAAACATCAAAGGGCAGCTTTTAAATCATTGAGACTTGAGTGCCTTACTACCTCTGAAAATACGTGCCTGCACCTCTGTCCTTTACTTTCCCTATAAATGAGCAAGACTGTGTCTTCCTTGAGGAATTTAATCTGTACCTGCCCTTCTATTGTCTGGATTTGAAGTTTGTGCCCTGTTAGGTGTGAATCGAGAGATTGGATCTCTCTGGAGCAGAGAAATCCCAGATTATAACGCAGGTTCCAAGTCTATAATGCTAGAGCCACAACATAACACCACATTTATTAGATAGTCCTCACTTTTTTACAAAGGAAAATGTTAGAGGAACTCATAACAAATGCAAGCTGAAAACCATTAATTTTTCCCATGTGGAAGCACTAGCCATTCTTGGCTGGAAATCTTGCCCTCTGTAGGTGAAATTATTTGGGATTCTTTGCCTGCTGCAGGAACATTTTCCCTCTCTCCTCTGCGAGGTGAAATGCTACAGAAACTGTGAAATCCTGAAGTGTCCCAGGCATTTTCTAGAGGAGATGGTGTCTGTGGCTGGACCCTGCCTGGAAATATTGCTCTGCTGCCTACTGGATAATTAATGCAGACCTTTGTGCAGGGTTTTTTTACTCTATGCCATGTTCCACATGAGCTCTAACCAAGGAAGCACATGCAGGAATTTTATCACCATTTCTGAAATGCTTGAGCCACAATCAAACTTCAATATGGTTTAATTTTACCCCTCATAAACTAAAAGGTTTGGAGCAGTAACACTGTTGCTAACAAGTCCTTTAAACTGTTAAATTGTCATTTGTTTTTTTTTTTTCCTTTTTTCAATTTTTTTTTATTCAAAACTTGTTTATTTCAGTTGCTTGGGGAGGGGGAAGAAGAAACCATCTGATTCATTAATTTAATATTTATTAATATTAATTATTTTCCTTTTCTTTTCTGAAACGTAGGTCTACAGCATCAGGACAAGAGCAAGGAAACTGCTTGGTTCTGAGGTGCAGAGAAATTAAAGACCAGCTAGAGCTGGAGTCAGCAGAGCTGGGCAGGTGATGCAGCAGTGGTTGACTCCTCCTGCGTGGAGCAAAGGACACACATGAAGATGAAGAGCCAACTATTCTGGTTTTGCTATTGAGCCTTTTATTTGTAAGGCCGTTTATGGGTCCCACAGTGTTGGAAAAACAACCAGAAACCTAACTTTTCTTTCTTTCCTCATCTGAGCCTGCTGCAGCTGGGCAACCTAACTCCTTTCTGCTCCTTTAACAGTGTTTTGTTTTGTTCAGCTTGATATTTTTATGAACAGTCTCAATAGTCAGGAAAAAGACTCTCCCTTGACTACAGTGCGCCTTCTTTCAGGAATACAGTATTTTGTAGCTCTTTGTGCATCTATTTTTGTAGAAATACAGAAAGTTTGGGTAAGGATCGATGGGCTATTTTAGGATGACGTATTTTTTTAAAAAAAATTGTAAAATTGTTAAGTTCTGTTTAAAGAACTTGCTCTCAGAGAAGCACTGGCAAAAATGTATAAAATGCTATTTTTAGATGTCTGTGATATGTTTGTGCATTTTGGGTTTTTTTGTTTGTTACCTCAAATGTCTACCTTTCTTTTCTTTTTAAAGAGCTAAACTCCTTTGCTTCCACATTACTAGATTCTGATGTTTTTGTCCTTTTGTTCTAGCTTAAGCAAGTATAATTCGCGCCTGAAGTTTCAGCCAAATATTTTTTCCCTGGTGTTAGATTGTAGTAAAAGTGTTTTTGTTTTTCCTGCTTCTAAAGGTGGCTTTGTGCTGTGCTGATTGTCAGAAGCTCGCAAACACCTTTAGCACAGAGCAAAGCTTGAGGTTACAGCAACTGCATTTTCCAACCCATCCATTCTTTCAAAATGGACCAAATACTCTTAAATCAGACACGAATATGGCCTCATCTATGATCCATTGAAGCTATTGAACACAGTTCCCTGTGGGTTGTGGTGCAGGCCCTCATAGTGCTCATGAATATCAGTACAATCTTACAGGCAGGACTTTCAGCTAAGCCATTTCAAGGTGGTTACTTACGACATCAATATTCAGGGAAAATGAAAAAAAAAAAAAAATTAAAAAAGAGCGTTTATAAAAATGTGTGGCTCGTGGAAACAAAAGGTTTTCAGCTGGCCTGAGCAGCTCAAGGAGAGCACAAGGAGAGCTCCTGTTGGCTTCAGGCTGTGCCGTGGGGCTGGCGGGACCGCAGCTGCAGCGCTGCATTTCGGGGCCTGCATGCACTGGGGCCTGGCCTGGCAACAGCAGCGTGGCCAAGTGGAGCCACAGCCCCTCTGCTTGGGAACCCCCTGGGTTGCTGGGCCTGGGCTCTGACTTGGTCATAAAGGCTTTGGTTGGAGCCAAGGCGGGCGCCGTCAAATCCTGAGTGAGGGCGGCGAGGTCGCCGTGGGCCGGAGCTGGGTCGGTCTCTGTGCCCAGCCCTTGGGGACTCCAGCGAGGGTCAGCGAGTGCTCAGGTGGCACTGAGGGAGCCCAGGGTCAGCACCTGGGTTGCTGGCTCCTGGCTGTTCCTTGGAGATGTCGCCCTTCTGCTCTGTGCACCCAGGGTCCCTCTGTTGTATTTCCTAAGGCTCTTATAAAGCGTTACATTTCTGTCACCACTGCTCTCAGACATCCCTGTTTGAAAGACATGCCGGCCAAGTGGAAAAACCAAGATACAAACACATGGCTGAGATAAGAAAGAGTTTAATTTTGAGGCACTGAGCATTGTAAGTGTAGTTTTGTCAGGTGGAAACCACATGGATCTGTGTGTGAAAGGGGAGGGGGAGCGTTGGGAAGTGCCTGCCACTCCGAGGTTCCCTGCACTGCTGCTTCCCTCCAGGCTGTTTGAACTTGATCCTATGAGGTGTTGAGCATTCTCCCTTGTCAAGGGAGAGGGCTTGACGTGCTGGCACCGGAGGCATTAGGATTATATCACAATTTGGCAAGACCCTTAAGTCTCTACCTTGCTGATTTGAAGTCTGAGACAGTGTATAAATGCTGAATGGACTATGCTTAAATATTGCTTTAAAGTAATAAGGTTGTAGTCTCTGTGTTGGGATGATGAATTAAATGTGGTGGGGGTTTTTTCCTCATCTTTGTAGTCCATCAGTATTTCTTTCTCTCAATAAATTTCACTCTCATGACAGTTCTCTATATTATTGCTGCTCTGGTGGAGCTAGCTCCTCAATTTGTCAATAAATTCATAATGCAGTGGGAAAACTGTATAGGAGGGAATGGAGTACCAGCTGCCACAGTTCACTTTCTTATCGGGACAGTACAGTTCAGGAAATATCTCAAGAAAAAGAGTTCTGACTTAGGAATGTTGATAGTATTGGAAATACTGGGAGGAAAAAAAAATCTTAAGCTTTTTTTCTTTTCTTTTTTTCTTTTTTTTTTTCCCAATGGCCTTGGCAAAAGTGGAAATTAAAGAGACAGTGTGTCCTCTTTGGACTTCAGGGATGGAGAGTTTGGGTGGCAGGGGAAGCAAAAGAAAAGGTAGCATTTCTATTTGAGGTGTGTTTGACTTCCTGAAATAGTTTAAAGCCTAACAAGAGCAGTCTGCTCACTGCCTTCCCCTTCACAAGCTCACACTCTGAGGGACCTCCTCTGGTTCCCTATAGATGTCAAAGCAAAACGGGACAGGAACAAAACACAGTTTGCACTGGAATTTCTTTCTGGGTTGTATTTCTGAGTTGTTGGTTAGCGGGGATGAAGAAGTGGGGAAGCTGTTGCCTCTTCCACCTCCAGGACTACTGTTCTGCACAGAGTTTCTGCTGCTGAACCTGGGACTGAGCTGGTGGAACTTCTGCAAACTCTGGGTGACAAGTGCCAATAAAAACCTGCTGTTGTCTGTAGCCATTCGTGCACCAGTCTGTCAACTTCGAAAGTGAAATAAATTCTTTTCTCCTCAGTCACTAATTGTCCCCTGTGCTAACAAGTGAGAAAGGAAAAGCCTCAGTGCGTGGCAGTAGCCCTGCTTCTGTGTTCTACAATTCAAGGGATGGAAAAGGGAAAAAAAAAAAAAATAAAACCACCCTTCCCTGTGACAAACTTTTAAGTTAAATTCAGCAGATTTCCTTCTCTCCCTCTTCCCCATACACGCACACTTACACACACGCACAGAAGTGCTTATGAGAAGCAGATGCTGCCGTGGCTTTGCTCTTGGAAGAGGAGAGGAGCACTCGCCTGCACTGGTGGGGAGTCGATGGCAGCCAGAAGGAGCAGAAAGGTTGAGACTGCTCGTGTTTCTGCAGATAGGAAAAAAAAAAAAAGGCCCTTGAAATCAGGTCACAGATAAGTTTTGTCTCTTAATGCATTACTAAAGGAGTTGTTTCATTCTTTTTATGTGTGGTGTGTTCTGATGCTGTCCCAAGAAAGTGAATGATTCATTTTGAGAGGGCTTATAAAACATGTTGTACTCTGTCACTGTTTCTGGGAGAACATAGGGAAATGATTGTTTTATTTCAAGAAACTCAAAATACTGACCTCCTTAAAGTTGTCCAGGATTTTATTTTATTCCTGTTAATGTTGAGAAATCTGACATCAATTTTTATGTCTTCATTTGAAGACTGGAAGGGTTCAAGTTGTCCACCAGTTTTTGAGAGGCAGATGCCAGTTTTTTCCAATGGCCTGTTTCCATCCCAACAAGAAGATGGAATAGTGCAGCTGCTGACTGCCCAGGAGATTGGATTTCTGGAATTTCTGGAGAGCTGAATAAGCTGCACTTGGCAATAGGAAAATGGACTCTGTTCTGATTTCTTCCCTCACCAGACACAGAAGTTCAGGTGGTCCTCAGTGAATGACAGCTTTGTCTCAGTCATCCACACCTGCATCAAAACACTTCTGAGAACAGATCTCTCATCACAGCATTCAGAGAGGGAAGGGAATGTCACATTTCTTCCAACCTGCCCTTAGGATTGACTTGCCTCACCCAGCCTTTCTGCTTTCAGGCTGTTACATATGTCTTGCTGTCCCTATCCCACAATCCTTCATGTGTATAGATATGTTTCTCTACAAATATATTCATACACATTCACATGTAGCTGAACCTGGTTCCCTCTGTTCCACTCTCGTGCCTCAAATGCACGTCCTTTGGAAATGAAGTGAATGACTTCATCAAGTCTCATCTGAGATGGAAAATGTAGGCATTTTATTGCATTCTTTGTTAACTCAGGAGTGATTTTTTTCCCTACTTGTTAAAAAAAAATGAACACAACAAAAACACATTTAAAAAATCCTTTCAAATCACCTGATTTGTATCTGTAAAGATGATGATGAAATCAGCAGTTACATAGAGAGGTGCAATATATTGTGTTTCAGCAGACAAGCCTATCTCTGAATATGATTATTTTAATTAATTTCAGGTACAAGCTTTTGCTCCATATCAATGGACCAGCAACATATATATTTCCTTATAAACAATTTAGAAATACATATATTTTTCAAGTGAAATTCTTGGTTTTAGTATGTCAGCATTTGAGCTTCTAAAGGGTATTTGAATGATAAATATTGTTTGTGTGTGGGTTTTTTAAAAAAAAAGTTGATGCATGTTGTTTGGAACTAAAATCTCATGTAAAGCAGGAAAGTATTTAAAAATAAATACTGCTTTTACATATTAGCCCCATGGGCACAATCTGAGAGTTGTGGTGCAGGAAGATGCCCCTTTAAAAAGTAAGGTTCTCTTGCCTGAGCAAGTTCAAAATCCAGGAGAGGCAGAAGTGGCCTTGGAAAGGTTGAGGTGGTGGAGCTGAGAGCAGAGATGATCCTCTCCAGAGCTGTATGTACATGGTTGGGCAGTCACTGCTCAGTACACTAAATTCAGGCTGTGTTAGCAGGTTTATACTTATGGGGTGAACTGGTTGCCAAAGGGAACTGTAGATGTCCCTGGAAAGCCATGTTTTAGCCCTTTTAGCCCCTTCAACCATGTTTTAGCTGCCCTTGGTCTGCTCAGTGCCCATGACCCTCTCCCAGTTCTTGCTCTGCAATCTCCATGCCACCCCGGTGGGACCACTGAAATCTGGGCTGGAGTTCCTTGGGAAATGCACCTTTTTTTTTTTTTTTTTTT
>VXBC01005330.1:506978-582684 GCA_013399945.1 Ploceus nigricollis
TTTTCAGCTCCCAATAAAGAAAATTTAGGGATGGGGGTTGTTAAAACACTCCAGTTTTTACATGCACCTGCTCAAAGGCTCAAGCCTCCAATATAAATCAGCTGTGCACTGTGGCTGTTTGCCTACAGAAGTCTGGATGCTGTTTTCTCCCCTCAGTGTCCTTGGAAACCTTCAGTGGTGTTGAGATGGTTGGGACCAGCCTTGAATGCCTGCATTGCAGTCCAGTGGTGGCCTGGGGGCAGGTCCAGCTGTGATTCTGGTGAGCTGGGGCTCAGGTATTTGGTACCTATAGACAAGCAGTGTTTATAGGAGTTTGAGGTTTACAGTAATTGAGTGAAGTATCTGCAGAACTGTGCTGCACTTTCTCTGCTTGCTCTTTGTAGCTGTTGTTTAAAACCATCAGTCAAATCAGGGTCCCTCTCTTCCCCCCACCTGTTTTCCCACCTTGCTTCCCTCAAAACTTCATTGAAATTTTTGCCCCTCTCATCAAAACTGATGGGGGTTTGGGGGAGGGGTCTTTGTATAAAGCAAAGTGTCACTGTTTATTACTGAATAAATAATTTAATGTGAATTTTATTGTTATATTTTTTATGTAGCTTTTTCAGTTTGGTCTGCATTTCTCAACAATTATCTAATTCTTTTTATTCTTATGCAACTGAAGAACTCATAAATCTTTGTAAATTTCTGCATCCTGAGATTCTATTCTTTGCATTAGATTAATTTTTAGAGCCAAGGATTTGTCTTCTGCTGAAAATGTTGTAAAATAAGTGTTCTAAACTGGTCCTGTGCTAAAATTAAACAGTGAAAACCTTGCATTGAAGGGATTTCAAGCAGAGATCTCATGAAGGCACAGGCTTGCCTTCTCAGACACTGTCAAGTGCTTATGCTACAATGTCCTCTTTTATTCCTAACATCTTTTTAAAATTACATTAACGCCTTTTTACAATCAGACCTAGTGGAATCACAACCTGAGACTTCTTAGTGTAAGACCCTTTTTTAATTCTATCATTTCCTGGCAGTTTTGACAGTCATCAGGCAGAGATTTTCCATGCAATGTATTTACCTCAAATTGATTTTTTTGGGCAAAGTTCAGTAATTCCCGCTAAGGAGGTAACTGCCCTTGCTAAAATTATTTTACAGCTGTTTAATTAAGAAATGTTTGCATGTCTTTCTTCTGGCTCGAGGGCTGAAGGTTTGGTGTTTTGGTCACAGATACATCATTTACTGCTCCAGCAGTGGGGGGAAAAAAACCTCCAAGCTTTGGCCAAGCACTCAGCTTTTGAAAAATTGCCACTTGCACGCAATCAGCAGGGAGCTGTTAAGAATTTAGTTGCAAAACCCTCTGAAGATCCTGACCATATGGGATGTACTCTGTTTCAGAGCACAGGGAGATGAGCAGGATTTTTCCCATACGTCCTGCTCCAGGCCTGGTTTCCCGGACCAGACAGCAAGCAGGGCACGTTGTGCAGAGTCACTGTGTTCTTAGGCTGTGAGGAAGAGATGGAGAGAGCTGGCAGCCAAAAACTCCAGGAGAGGGAGCCCAGGAAAGTAAGAGAGAGGGTTCAAAAATCTTTGTGTAGGAGAGAATGGGATTGAGAACTCTTGGGACAGGAACAATCTCAATAGTGGAGATGAAGATGGGATGCAGACCGCTGGAAAATAAGCAAATAATGTCTCATGATGAATTATCTAGAATGGGATGTGGCAGCTATCAAAAAATACCAGAATAATGTGGGGACTTAGAAATTTGGAAGGAAAACATAGGATAAGCATTGCAGAAAATGTCTTTTTTTCAAGTAAGGTGTGCACACTGTGGTTTAGTCAGTGAGAAGAGGCATGGGATCCCTTTGCTTTAAGACAACCACCCAGAGAGAAACGTACTTTAGGAAGTTGGAAGCTGGAAAATGAGATAACTGAGGTGCTTAAGCTGGGAAATGAGATACCTGAAGTGCTTTTTCTTCTCCCTGTAACTTCTGCTCTTGCCAGGGCTGGTCTCCAGCTGCATTGCCCCACACCTGGCTTTCCAGGTGCTCACAGGGGTTATTTCTATGCTCTCATTGCATCAAGAAATGAAAGCAGGGGAAGTGATACCTTATCTTGTGACTGGTTTTATTCATGATGATCCATGTCCTCCATTAATGTGAGTCACTGGCACTCTGTTGGTTTTAATGAATTTAACACCCGCGGAGAATCTTATCAGTTACATCCGGATAAATCACGTTTTGGGTGTTATCAGCTGGAAACTGGGTCCCAGATGGGTGCATGGAATTCTCCCTTGCAGCCAGGGTCTAGCTGGGTGACCTCAGGGGTGCTCAGCCCGCCTGGAGCAGGGGAAGGTCACAAAAAAGGAGAGGAGTGGGGCTGGACTCCTCCGTGCTGGAGGAGCAGAGAAGCCTGGCGGGGCCTGGGGCTGTGGCTGGGCATCCCTGGTGGGACAGGGGTGTCACCAGCCTGTCGTGGACATTCCAGGCGTGGTGGGGCTGCCCATCCCAGCAGGAGCTCAGGCTCGGAGGGGTTATGCTGCCTGCGTGACGTGGGAGGCCGGGTGGGACCGAGACATCTGGTGAGAATTCCTCACGGCTGAGCTGTGCGTTGGGCTGGGATGCCGAGTAATTTAGCTGATTTCTTTTTTGGGGTTGCTGGGAGGAGGAGGAGGAGGGGGGCTGGATGCCACAGCCTTCCAGTAACTGTCTCTCCTTCAAAATATCACTTTTGCTTTCTTTGAAGACAAGAAAGAAATTATATTAAAAAAAAAAACAAAACAACAAACCAACACCAGGAACTGCCCCGATGTGTTTGCCTTGACAGTAACTGTACATCTGCAACAGTTTATCACTATGGGAAAATGAGTGGGTAATAAAGTTTTGATGTCGGCTGTTGCATGTACAGAGGTATCACAGGCTTTGAAAATGATTTGTTATGTGAATGCCCATAGTAGCACCGAGGTTCAAAGGGAGGTGGTTTGTTTTTCGTGCCCATTTAGTTATGAATAACACGAGCTCTAATTTCCTCCTCCCACCAGCAAGCAGAGAGTCCTGCATTGGAAGCCAAATATAGCAACAAAGATTTCTATCTCTGGCCAAAACCAAAAAATCTGTTCCCTTTTAAGAATAGCTCTCTATTCTTTTCTGATGGAGATGGATAAAGAGAAAATTCAACTTTAAGGAAGCCAGTTTCTCAGTGGGAAACTCCCTGGTCTCTCTCAAATGGCCAATGTAAAAGGTATGCACTTATTTTTTGGCATCTGTGTAGAAGCCAATGAGGAGGCTTCTGTAGAATGCCATCAGTAAAGCCCTTTTGGGGTTGCAGTCTGGATAAATCTTCCCTACTTGCTGATGTGTTTTTCCTGCACTGCCCTGTCTGTCTTGTGAGCAACAGGGCCCATGCTGAATGGGAATGCCACAAATTGCACAACTACCCCTGCTCGCTCTGCACCCTTTTCTTTCTGGTTTGCTTTTAGAGAAGTTAATCCCTTGGCTCTGAGGGACAGAGCCCTGCTCCACCTGACAAGGCAGCTTGATGAGGTAATGTGGAGCAGCAGTCAGCCCAGGATCCCTCCTACCCCCTTGGTTTTCTAACTGGGGGAAGATGTGGGAAGTCATCCCTGTGCTCTTTCCTGCGACTTCCCAGTTGTGTTGTGCCCTCAGAGAGTGACTGTGGGCAGTGGGGCAGGATGGGCTGGGAGAGAAAAGACGCTGTAAAAAGAAAAAGCAGAAATGCTTGTGGTAAAGCTCTTCCTCAGGTGGTGATCTGACCTTTTCCAGGTGGGAGTTAATACTCCCTGAAGATGAGCGTGCACGTGGGTGTCACTGCCTGTTTTTAAGCTAGGGTATGCTTTTAGGAGGAGGCACACATCTACACCTACATCCCCTTTCTGATCTTGAGCTCAGATTTTTTTAACTTCTCTACACCATCTCAGGAGGGCTATTCAGCCTTTCCTTCGAAGGACTTATTCCCATTCCAGCCCACCCCCACCACCCACCCATAAGCAACTGGCATGTGTGACATGTGAGCAGAAAAAGCCCTTTCTCTAATGTAGCAGCTGTCCTTGTTTTAGAAGTGTTGCTTCATTCATTTGCAGCCTGTTTGGCTGAAGGCCTTTGCTGTAAGGTGAATGCTGAAGGATTAGTTAGTTCTTCCTCATTTGGAAAACTGTGACTTCTTTTCTTTTTTTTTTTTTTTTTTGAGCCTTGGACCCCTAATGAATTGAGCATTATATGGCAACTCAGGTCATCCAGTAAATATATTTGCACTGGATCTGTTTTACCAGACATGTTTCTGATGGAGTTTTAAATAAACACAAGGATGTTTGGAAATATCTTGTGTATGTAAATATGTAAAATATGCAAAACAAAGCTGACAGCTGTGGGGTGTACTCATTGCTCACGTGAGGAGGCTTTGTGTAATGTTTTTTTCCATCATCCTGTCTTTTTTTTTAAGCATCTGTGTCTGTTCCAAGATAATCTGTGATTCCCACTGGACAGAGAGGGAGGAGGCTGGATGGGCCGGAGCGATTCCCCTGAGGTCTGTCTGTGAAGAGCCTCCTGGTGAATGCTGGAACTGCTTTCCACGGAGCACCTGAGTGCAGCACACGGGAGTCCCTTCTCACTGGAGGTGGGACAATGCTGGGTCTGGCTGAACTTGGTCCTTCAGGAGGGGCAGTGGGAGAGCAGAGCTGTCCTTGGGCAGCGCCGCGTAAGGAGCGTGACAGCAGCATTAGTCACCCGCGCACGGAGCTCAATTTCCTGAGCTGAATCTGTTGCTTAGGAGAGGATGAGTTTTGCAACCTCAATTTAGCCTTTCTTTAGCCAAGGAGAGCTGAAGCCTACATCCCCATGGCAGGCGTAGGGAGCACTGCAGTGAGAAGGAAAAAATAAAATCACCAAAACTCTTAACATATTTTTTTTTTAATTGAGCATTATGCTGCTTTTTTAGACACCCTTCCAGAGGGTAACTCATCCTCTCTGCGTAGTAACTGTACCACTTCCAAGTTCTACAGGATATTTGGTGTGACTTAGCCACCTGTTGTTTTCACTGATTTTTTTCCACCTCTTTCCTTGCTCTTGTTTTCCAGTCCCACTGCTTTAAGGGCAGTGTTCCAAACTCCTGGCTGGCTGCCAGCATGGATGTCCAGGCTGTGGGGCAGCAGCTCTGTGTCACACTTCTGTGTGCACACTGAGTTTGTCCTGTCCATCAGCTGGGACATTTGGATATGCAACTGTCCAAAGGTGTGGAACAAGTGCAAGCTCCTTCTGTTTGCTTGGTGGTTTCAGTCACAACAAATGGAAGTGCTTGGCAGGAGCAGCAGCCTGGGTGAAGGACAAAGTGGAAGTACAGCAACTCAGGAGACCTTCTGGCTGCCTCAGGAAAACTCTCATTAACTCTGTCCAGGGAAATAGCTTCAGTGCATCAGATTTGCTGCTGCTTGTTCTCCTTGCTCCCAGGCAGTTTTCTTTGCCTTGCTGTCACTGACATTTCCCTGTGAACATCCTTGAGGAGATCTGTATGAGGTCTAGTCCTGAACCTCATCATCACCTGACCTGTGTTGCAATGTCACCTTACCTGTGTCCCCATCACGGTGGGGATGGACACTCTGGCAATCTGTAGCAATTTGCAATTCTTTAATGCTACATTCTCCTGCTTTACAGAGTTTTCAAGTGAAAAAGTTTCAAGTTTTCATTTTCTCGGCTCTTATGCCACATAAAATCTTCCAGTGACTGCATCTATTCCACCTCCAGTTTCACCTGGAAATGACCAGAAATTGCTACCAGTCTGGATGATGCAGTAGAGTCCTTGAAATCACTGTTAAAGCCTGTGGCTCAAGAAAATGTTACTGCTGTGTGGCTCATATGTGTCCAGGTTTTCTGTTCTCATCTGTGATGGAGAAATAGTTGTTTTCTACATGAAGGCAGACACCAAAAGACCAGAATACCCTACTTGTGCCAGATTTGGGTGACCCAAACAGAGAGGCAGAGGCAGAAACCCTCAAGAATGGGACACTTCTTTCCTCTTCCATCCAATGCCTGCACACTGTGCTGAGACCAGCACAAGACATGGTATTTCATCCTTCCCCCCCAGATCCCTGGGCAGGAAGGAATTTCTTTTAGTTGCTTTCTGTCTATGATACTTTGCAGTGTGTGCTGGTCCTGTCAAACAGGCACTGGAACCAGTTGGACAGTGCCTGACCAGCAAAACCTTGATGTTCTTCATGGACAAACTCATCATTCACAGTGGGCACTTGAAAAACAGTGTTTGTGGTGCAGGGAATTGAAAACAAATTGACAATCATAGACATTTTTTTATTTGCATTTGAAACATGGAGAAACTTAATATTGAAAGTGAATGGGTTCCCCAAGCTTCAGATCTGTGCCTTCAGAAATTCCCTTCTAATATTCTGGGCTGTATTTCTGTGGTTCTTAACAAAGGTTCTCCCTAGTGAAGGAGAAGATGCAGCTGTCATCCACGACAGACATTGCTGATTATTTTTCACGTTGCTGTTTGCTAGTTTGCAGAGGTCTGAGAGGAAGTATAGAGAACTCAGATCAACTGATAAAACCTCCAGTTCTCCTGTGCACAGCTTAATTCACCATTAAAAGACTCTTATGCAAATCTTAGACCTGAGATTTCATATTTTTTTTATATGAAATCAGTAATCATTGTAATTTCATTTCAGCTGGAATATTATTTTTTCTTTTTTTTTTCCTTTGCTGTTTGATGGGTCAGATTTAAACCATCTGCAGGCAGATGGAAAGGAAAAGTGGAATTATTGTTTTCACCAAAAAATTTTGCAGCTGTCAGGGTGTGTTTGACACAAGCCTGATGGCTGAAAACAAAGACAGGACACGTTGTCCCGGCTGGATATCAGAGAGCACAAGAACTCTTCATGGCCAACTCTTACTTGGAGAACTTGGGGCTAAATGAGGTAAACAAGGTCATTATTTAGCCATACTCAAGGGCTTTTCAGAGAGAATTATTCACTGAATTATGTACTGCTTTTGCTGGGCCTCAGTGAGACTCTGCTGGTTTTGGCATGAGGGGGTGGCTCTCCAGCTGACAGTCACGATATGTCATACTGACAGTGCTTTGTGACTGTCACACCACGTGGCAGGGGCTGCAGCCATTGCTCCCAGTACCTGTCAGGATGTATTGCTTTTATAACCCGGGTTAATTTATGGCTCCATCATTAATAACCACAGCTGATGAAAAAGGGCTGGAAGCAGAGCTTTTTAGGAGGGACACCAGGATCTGTGACTCAACCCCTCCCAGCAGGGATGAGATTGTTGCTGCATGTCCAAAACTAGTGTCTCCTCAGGGATACCAACACTACCAGTGCTTTTTAAAGCAGTCCTTCCCACAAGGATTCAGCCCCTGAGAGCTGGATCCACCGCTGGGAGCTCGTGCATCTTGCTGCTGGTGCTTTTGTTGTTAGTCTTCATAAGAGTGGCCATTCCTTCTGCTTGCACCAAGCTGGGAATCTTCAGAAACCATAAATGAGTTTCCAGAGGGGTCTAAAACTCAAATCTTCTTACACATATGTCAGTGCATTTGCATGAAGAGTGCAATTCTTTGTTGTCCATGTGAAGTTTATGACTGCTAGGCTTTCCTGATATCTGCTTTTTTTTCCATTTAATGGGAGATTTCTGCTGGTGATGTATGTTGGTTTGTTGTTTGGGGTCTTTCAATATTAACATCAGCAACATGGGCTAAGACAGTTGACAATAAAGCTTTTGTCCTTTTCATCATGAGTTTTGAGAGTGCTAATACTGTGTAGTCATTGGGAGGTGAATTTTTCTGCTCTGAAGTGACAGCCCTGCATCATTTCCATTTCCTGTGGCTGACACTTTCATGTTGGTGTTTATCCACGTGGTACTTTTTTCCCCCCAAATAATTTGACTGTGTATATCTGTAGACAAAATGTTCTTGAACTAAGCTAAACCTAAGAGAATAAGACATTTGGGAACTGTGAGCAATTATCCATCATTAAGCCACCGGAACCCTTGCAGTGGGCAAGAACTGATTTGCACTCTTGTTATTCTGTGGTTACTGGACGTGTTGTACAACAGCACAAGTTGGAAACAATTTTAGAAATGGTTCATCAGATACTTGTCCTCCAAAATAGCTCAGAAGACCCAGTTTTACATCCATCTTTGGATTAAGGTAAAATGGGACTATGCTGCTGCAGTTGCCATAATTTGGCCACTGTGGGAGAAAGGAAAAGGCCTGGAGATTTTTAAGTTGTTTTGGGCTTTTTCCCCCCACCCATTTTGGGGGCCAAGTTCCTAACTTCACAGGAAACCCAAGAAGTCAGAGCTGCATTGGCAGTATTATCACAGGGAGCCTGGAAAGGGCAGAGCATAAAGAATAGAGGACAAATCAAACTCATGTCACTCGTTAATCTGGGAAGTACAGTCCTGTTGGAAAGAGTGATAAGATTTAGGTTTAAATGCATCAAAACTCACTCTCACTAAGGGATTATTTCCTCGTGTACTATTCCCAGCCTTAGCAGGATTGTGTGAAGGGTGTGTTGCGCTCCCTGCTCTGCACTTTGCACGGTTCTTTGCACCTGCAGCAAGTGGGTGTGAAATGTCCCCACTCAGCACTGCTTATGCTCATTCACACTCACTTAACGCTGACGTTAAGGAGGAGCCTGGAAGTGGCCAAACGGCAGAAAATCATCCCCAGCATCCTGCTGACTCCTCAGGACAGATGTGCCGTTGCCGTGGGTCACATCCCTGTCACCTCCCCCAGTGAGCAGTGAGAGTGAGGCGAGGGAGCTGCACCCAGCCAGCCCAGCAGGATGCTGCTGCAGGACATCTGCTTTCTACACTGCTTTCTTTCGAGGTCTGAAAAAAGAAAAGAAAAAGGCAAACAATCACTTTAATCTTTGTTCCCTTGCTGCCCAGCACTATCTTTGTAAATTATAAATTTAAAAAACGCTCTCAGTGAGGTGAGGCTGGCCTGGTCTCTCAGAGCCATACATTTTCATGTGTTTTTCTGCTGTCTGTAGGTTTAAGGGATTAATTCCCATATGGGAAGCTGCAAGTGCCTTACTGTGATCTCTGAGCAGGTGCATCTACTATAGCACTGCCTGTCCCTCCCTGAGAGGAGCACCACAGGCTTGAGGAAGGAGAGAACTTGAAATAAATCTCAGAAAAAAAAGTGGCTTAAGAGAGAGCAGCTTACTGAGCTCTGAAATGATATGTGGGACATTTTCAGGAGAGAAAAATGTGAGACCATTCAAAAGCAAATGGTAGAGAAACTGTTGTGGGATCCAAATGCCATTTGTGTCTGCTACAAACAGTGCTCAGCCTCTGAGAAAGACAGAGCTCTACACAACCCTTGCAAAGAGCCAGGAGCTGTACAGGAGTGCAACTCTGCCAGTGCTGCTCCTCAGCCATATGTGCTTGTCTCCATATTCCTACCCTAGTCATGGCTCCTAAAACTTCAAATGGGTAGAAGAAAGCAGTTTTTAGATCATGTTTTTCCTCCTTCAGCCTATAACCTGACTCACTAAGGGGAAGCTGTTTATGAAAACTTCCCAGAAGTTCAGCAAAACAATTCCTCCACTTTGTTCTTTCTGTCCTATTATGAAAGTGCTTTAATACTCAAANCACCCTTAATTCTGGCTGTTTTGTGCACATCAGAGCCCTGTAACAGGTGTTGCCTTTTTCAGTACACAGCTGAACGTGGACAGACTTCTTAGCACCCTGGTATAATGTATGGAGGGAGGAAAGAGTGGTTGGGAAACACAGAGTCATGGATGCTGCTTTGGTTTTATAGATGTTGGTTCACTGAATGAGCGTTATTCAAGGAGAGTTCAGTCCCAGGATAGAAATGGACATTATACTTTGTGATCTGTGTATTATAATACAAGAAAAAGATCATTTTTAAAATTAAAGGTCAGGATAATTACATAGAAATATACAGCTAAGATGACTGCTGACCCAGTTGAAGAAAGAGACAAGCAATTTCTTGGTATTTCACCTGACTGCTCCTGAAAGAAGATTACAACTCAGGTAAGTTTTTATCTATTTTTCACCTGTAAAATTGCCTTTGTTTTCTGTAGGGTCTTGTCAGGAGCACTGAAATCAGCTAAAGCTGGGTCTTGTATTTTCTGTGATTCTGTTGCTGAAGTTGATGATGTTACTTGGCTTTGCAGTAACTCTCCTGCTCATTTAGTGAAACTTTTGAAAGTTGCCTGAAATTGTTAAGTAGGAGTAAGCTTAGAGGCATAGCATGATGTGTTTCCTGTGTTACTTATGTATTTAGTTTCTTTACTGAGGGAATCATGCAGCGTTCTGGATTAGAGGTTCTCTTCACCCACTCTTTTTTCAAAATTTTTGTTTTCTTCTGGGCCATTTTTAGAGAAGATTGCATTTGAATTCAACTCTTTAAGGGGTGCAGTCTTTTATTTTGGTGGATGCACAATAATAGGTGTGCTTCTTGGAATGAGATAGCACAAAATCTCCTGCTGCCAGAGTCCTTGAGTAAAATTATAGCTCAGCTGAAGGTAAACATCATTTTGATATCAATTTTGATCTGCTTTCTCAAACTACTCCTATCTAATTGTGAGATGCATGCACATTCTGTCCACCCCTTCAGAAAACACTACACAAAACTTAAGGCTTTAATCTCATTATAAAGATTAAGTATCTATTTTTTTTTTCCTGTGGACAACATGTACCAGTTGCTTGATTATGTATTTAGTCTGTTAATAGAGACTGCACGGGCAAAAGGAAGTTTAAATGTGCCAGCTGACAATATTATTAATTAGTTCTCACAGTGTAGTCGTACATTTAGGGCTCTGGTATGACCAGAGTCTCACTCTGTGCTAACTGCAGCATGTAAAAGCAGCTCTTCACGCTGGGAAAATTGCAGCAGAGAGCAGCTGGGAGAACAGGGAGGTCCCCCTGCTGTCAGGAGGCAGGTGAGCACAGGCAGGGATGGCGTGGTGAGCAGCACATCGCAGTGCCCCGTGAAACGAATGTCTTGCTGACAGGCAAAGATGGATAACGTTAATTACAAAGGCAGGAGATGTAAACAAAACGAGCAGATTGAAATCCTGAGAAGGGATTATTTAGAATTTACCTCTGTCAATTTTTGCGTGGATGGTTATAATTGTAACCACTAGGCACAGGCTGAGCAACAGCTTGGCTGTTACCATTTACAAGCAATTATTAATAACACTGTTAAATTACAAGCTAATTTCCTCTAAGGCAGCTTATGCTTGAAGCTTCTGTGATTTAAATGTGAAACGACCCCATTATTCCTTTACTTGATTGATACTAACTGGGAGTAATTAACATACAAAAGTTAAATCCGCTTTAATTAGGAAACCCTGGCTGCCACCTCTCTAATTATTATTGAAGGCAATAGCTTTTTGCTGAACTTAACATGAAAATTAGCTGTATAACCACAGTGGAAGGAAATGGCTTTGGACTGAATATACCTATAGAGGTTTTGTCTTCATTTTTTTAAGGTTCAGTGATTTTAAACTGCAAATCTACCCTTAAAAACTATGTACAGGCTCTCATATTTACCAGCTATTTCGAGGACACCTGTATGTGTACTTAGCTTTCATGGTGCACTATTACAGCTGGCTACTTTTCTGTCCTTAGCAGAGGAATTGAGCTAATTGTCCTAAGTGACACAAACAAAGTTTCCTTCACAGCAGGGTAAATCTCTCCAGCTGTTTATGAACTGGGTATGAACAGCTGATCTCATCTAAAGAGTTCAAGCTGGGAAACAAGGCAGGGCAAAGCTGTTGAGCAGGAGGTGAAATGGATAGTGATGTACCTACCTATGAAACTGGTCATTCAGTAAAGCTGTGTGCTTTACCTGCATCTGCTTTTACAGCTCTCTTTGGTTTGCTCTGAGATTTTATTCTTTTAACACTGCAGGACAACTCTGTGCTGTTATAACCAGCTCATTATGCTGGTAGAGGTGCACACTGTGGTCTCAGAGGTGGCCTTAAAAATGAAATTTTTTACATTGGTCAAAAACTGCGTGTGTGTGCAGGAAGAGGAACACAACAAGGGAAAGAATGAAATTTGTGTGGCTTTTGAAGTGAGAAGAAAGCTTGCTCTGTGGGATAGCTTCCCTGAGCTAGACCTGCAACACAGGTGCCTGGGAGCAGCCTGTGCACAGCTCTGCTGCTGGGCAAGGCTGAAGGAAGGGGCAGCTCAGCCTTCTGCTGCCATTGATGCCGTCACTGTGGGGTGTGGATCATCACGTCCCCTTGCAGGTGCTCTTTGAGATGTCAGCCTTTGTGCAAAACCTTTGCCAGAAATGTGTTCAAACCATCCCCACACTGTCATTTCTATTGGTGTTGTTGATAATTGCCTTTTGGCTTTGGTTTTTTTCCTATTTGAATCTCTTTTGACTGGCTGCAGCACTATTAGAGAAGGCCAGCAGACCAGATTCCCTCTCTGACATGTTTTCTGTGTTGTTGTTGTTTGAGTTTTTAAAATTTTTTTCTTGTAGCTCCATCTGTGTGAAACAAGTAGAAACCATAATTTAACTAGTTGCGTGGAAATCTCTGATGTATTGGTCTATCTCTAGGAGGTTTAGTGGAAATATACAATCCTACACATTTGGAAAGAGGAAAAAATACCCTTTGCATATCTGTCTCTTTTTGAGCCTTGCAGTTTGTTCATGTTGCACACTAACCTCTTCCACCAGGGCTGGGTTTGGAGCTCAGGAAAGGCTGTAAGCCATTGGCATGGTGCATTGCTCTAGGTTAATGCTTGTTAGGAGACAAGCACAGCTAAGATGATGTGCCTGGCTTGGTGGGTGTGACAGGCTGAGCACACAGCACATCCCTGTGGGCAGCCAGGCAGGGACAAGTGGCAGCTGGTTAAGCTGCAGGATCTGAGTGGAAATAGGGCTTCCCCAGTAGCTTTATGCAAGTTTGCTTTGTAGCTGTTAAGAGTTTATCTCCTTCTGGTTACACTTTTAGATTAAAATTATATGTAGTGTGAATATCAACTTCAGAAGCCAGCCCGGTGCAGCTTCCTTTGCAATCAAGGCCTTGACAAGACCAAGCTATCTTTTGATAAAGGAAAGGGTTTTACTCTTGTGCCCCACAAATCTTTTTTGTCAATCACTGTCACAGTGCTGCACAGGAGCAGGAAAGAAGCTACAGAGTGTGGGCGGACACAATGTTAGTTTTTGACAATAATTTCAGCCTGTTCAGTGAAACTGTTCATGGAAAAACTACATTCACTAATGAACTGCTTTCACAAGCTGGACTTCCAAAACCACACGGACTTTAACCTCACAGCAGAAACTGGAAAGAATGTTACAGTGTAGGAAAGCATCCTGATAAGATTTGAGATTCTTGCAGAGCTTTCTGAATGCCTGTTGCAATGTCTGAAATAATAGGAAATATGCATTAGAGCACTTTCAATGAAGTATTCTCCAAATGCCTATTACGTGCAATGGTAAGAAAATAGTGGGTCATTAAAAATTAATACTGTTTTAAATTTCTGTTACTTCTTTCAGGAAATGTCTTCCACTGCTTTAATTGCAGGTATAAATACAAAAATTTTGGTGACCAAAGGTATGCCATGAAGAGAAATGGAGCAATTGAACATTTGTTCCATGCTAATAACTGATGGGCCAATGAGGCAATCTAACTGATGGGACTTTTATAGTGTATTCTAAATTGTAGCAGGTATTGCAGATGACATTCTCATCTCTACACACTCTCTCTTTTAATGCAAGTATTGAAAGCACTGAAAACAACCCCATACACCTCCAAGAGGCTATTACTTTTGATTTTCCTTGCAAGGCATTCAAAGACGTGTGGACTTTATCATATCTAGACCAAATGGAGAAGGAAGTTCAGTGGAAAATGGTAGCCTTAAAGAACTGGAGAAAATGTTAGTAGAAAAATCTTATTGAAAGGTCAATTTGATGACCTTTTCACATTTATTTGAGTATAAACTGTAAGTGTATTTTTCTTCTACAAATTCACAGCTTTTCAGCCCATCATCTAAACTTGGGGCAACTTTACAGCTTATATATGTGATTGTATTTAGGTGCAAGTCCTTGGCTGAGTCAGGGTCTTTGCTCTTAAGTAAAGTAGGATTAAGCCACTGGGCAAACCAATCAAACCCCCAGCCAAAAAAGAGGAACCTCTCCCATCGAGAGCTGTGTTTCTAAATGCTAAATTAAAAGGAATATTTTGGCTATGAGGCCAAAATTACTTGTATGCCATGTGTGTGTATAGATAAGTGGTTCTTGCTAGAACCATCTCACATTGAAATGACAGACAATACCAGCAAAACCCTTCCTCCAGCTGAGGCTCTCATTGTGCAGCTGTCATTGAGCAGAGGTCCTGGGTACAAATAACCTCAGTGCAGGGATTTAAAAATAAAAAATGCCTGTTCAGTCTTGGCTTTCTTTGAACTTCCTAGGCAAGTCTTGTCTGTGGAAAAACATTCTGTGCAATTTCAAAACAGAAAATTGAATTGCCAAGTATTGTGGAATAGACTCAGGCAAGCACCAAAACCAAGATCTGAAAACATTTGAAAAGCTTTATTTGCCTTCACTTAAATGAGTTTTGAGTTCACATACTATTATGCTTGTACATTGGAAATGTAATTTTATTTTAAAATGTCAACAACAGAGTAGTGGAAAAGACAAGATATGGAAGCTACAGAGCAGCAGTAAAAGAAATGCAGCAGAGGCAAAAAGCACTTTTCATTACAGAGAAAGTACTTTAGGCCAAATCCAACTGCACTGGAGTGAGGGAAAAGATACCCATTAACCTCTGTGCCGCTGGATTAAACCTTGCACTGGGATAACTGACTTCCTTAGTGGACCATATTCCACAGCTCATTCTGTGTGTTAAGCTTTTTCATGCTGCCTTAAGTAAGATTGGTAGTGCTCAGCATTACTGTGTATGTTATATGGTGTACATATATAGGTTTTTCTCCTTAAGCATGAGAGGTGTCACTGAGTCTGAGAGAGAAGAAATCTTCACTGGTGGTTAGAGGTTGGATAAGTGCATTGTAAACCTTCACTGAATGCTGTGGGACGAGGTTCATTTTGTTCAAATTTACACAGAACCACTCACTAAAGCCCTTCAGACTGACCATGAACTTCTGGAAATCAGAACATTCTTCATTCATCATCAGGAACTCACTTTTAGGTTCATGACAGGTTTTGCATGTTTATAGAAACCAGGGGATATAATTGAAGAAACAGAAGAGAAGTGTTGACTGACAAAAAGATCTTTAATTTTGTTTATATATCATGAACGTGACCTAAATAAAGTTACTGTAGCTAAAGGAGGCTAGATTTATTGTAGGGGGAAAAAAGAACTTTTATAACAAAAATAGACCTATATCCCATTGCTGAGCAGTCATTAGTTTTTATAAGTTCCTTCCTTTTTCCAGGTTCTAATTGGTGGCCTGTTGGGAGCCCTGAGTGCAGAGCTGTCAAAGCAACCCCTTTTTTTACTTTTTTTTTGTCACATTCCACTATAATTAGAGAGATGATTACAGTAACAAACACAGTACCAGCTGTTTGAAGCTTAATACTATTTAAGTATTACCATGCCTTTATTTTAAAGGTACCAAAACATATGGAAATCATAGAACATTTCTCTCTCTTTTCTCTGTTAAACTAAAGTTTTGTATTCAGATGCTAAGCCTGTGCTTGAAGAAAGGGACGGGGGGGGAAGAGAGAATAATTCCGAAATACCCTTTAATAACTCCAACTCATCTGTACAATTCATGCAACTCCAAGCCCCCTTTCTATTCCATCTCTGTCCTGATATTATTTCTCTGGACACAGAAGAGTGACAACGATAGAGAAATAGGCTGGTGCAGCTCTGACAGCTTCAGAATCAATTAATGACAATAACAATAGCAATAAAACTAATAAAAATATTTTGAATGCTCCTTTCCTTGAAAAACTCCTTGAGGCAGCAGATGTATCCTTTCTAGATGGGGCTGCATGGCTGCTTGGGCAGCTACTGGAACTAATTTCTCTCCCAGGATTCAAATTTTCTCTAGTAGAAGTTGTTTTCAGACAGATACTTTTTTTTTTCTCACTTCTCCTGTATGTTTTAGAAGAAAGCTCATGTAAAGAAAAGAAAGGGCCATACACCAGTAAGTAATTTAAAGATATATAAAAGAAAAATTACAGCCAAACTTGCCCTGTGCAATATTACTCAGAAATCTGCAGAGCTATTCCAGGGATTAAAGTAACCACAGAGCTTGCATTCTTAGTTACACAGAGCTAGCTTTCTGCCAAAGTACTTTAAGACTTTGGCATCTTTTGCTTTCATGTAAGGGGGTATCGGGTCCTCCAGCTTTATCCCCTCCACTCAGAGCTCTGCTCAGAGAAATCCCCGGGCTTTGCTCTCCGTGTTTGTGACGGGAGGGAGGAATGCGTGGCGGGAGGCTCGAGGGATGAGCAAAGCCAGGGCTAAGAGCTGGCTTTGGGATCAGGTTCACTGGGACACCGAGGTGTCTCTCAGTGGTGGGACAGAGGGATGTGCTCAGGAGTGAGTCCCACTGCTCCCATCTTCCACAACAATTCATTTTCTGCTGCGTGCAAAGACCGTGGGTGATTTGCTCTCTTCAAACACCATCTATGTTCACACACGAGCCAGGAAAATGTCACTGCGCTTGGAACCGAGTGCCTGGGCTTGTCAGCAGGGGTTTTGTGGTGCAGGTTTGGCTGGACCTTTAGGAAAGCTGCCTTCTCCCAGGCTTGGGTGACAGCACAGGCTGCCTGGCTGAGAATGTGCGGCAGGAGCAGCCGCTCCTCGTCAGCCCTGAGTCCTACAGAATCCCCAAAACGGTTTTGGTTTTGCTTGAACTGGATTCAAATCTCATTGAATGATCTCTGTTTTCATTTCTATCAGAGTATTGGGAAGCTAAGTCTGGTTTCTTTTTAAATATAAACTGAAAATAAGCATGAAAGCTGCTGCTGCTCCAGTCAAATGCAGAACTTAGCTCCTGCTGGCTCTCAGAGGTGCCTGAATGCAGATGGTGTGATGAGGATTGCTCCTGGAAATTGTAATTAAGCCTGATTGTATCAACAACTGCTTTAGAAACATTAGCTAGGAAGATAAAAGAAATTCAAGGTTGCAGGAAAATATTTTGCTTTATTTTGGGGGAAAAGAAGTTTATCACATGTCAGTGTTTTCAACAGAGCATTATAAATGGATATTGGCTGTGAAAAAATAAGTGTTTTTTTCTTTTCTTTTTTCTCTCTCCTCACCTCCTTGTTACTTTAAGTTTTTAAAATTAATCCTTTCCAAGAAGCTGATGGTTTTTTTGTTTTTTTTTTTTTTTGATGTAGAATCAGTAGACAACTGAGCTATTTCACACCTGGGGAGCCAAATTTGTCTCCTATTGCACATGTTCCAGCATTAATTTGGGCCTCAGATGTTTCAACAAGAGTACTGCAGGCACAGGGTGTAGAAAATTACACTGGAGCTTGTGTAGGTACTCTAGGGAGATAATAGTTTCCAGAGTGGGAAATCATTTCACCTTCAGTGACTCAGTGACTTTTTTGGAGAAATAAATCTGTTTAAAGCATCCAACAGATTTAGAGAACAGAAGATGTGATTTAATTGCTTAATGGAAGGCTGAGTGGAACTTTAAAGCCATCCTCTTCAAAGGCAAACCAAGCCTCTGGCATAAATCAGAGGAGCTTAAAAAGTGCTAGAGTTGTTGTTGAGGGTCACCAGTGTCCCAGTGACACTTCTTTGCTCTGGCCTGGCCCTCCCCTTGCCCCCAGGATGTGTCCTAAGCACCATTTCAGGATGAGAAATCCAACTCTTGCTCCACAGAGACAGAAATGAGGGGAGGCAGGGAGCTGACTGTGGCAGGAGATTTTGAGAGATTATGTATTTACGGATAATAAATTCATAAATATACTTATTTTTATATATGCATTCTTAGATTTAACTGTGAGCTAAATGCCTTTAACTCATAGTTTGGCCCAAAGCAGCCTCTTTCATGGTGGTAGTGCAGAGACACCTTTCAGACAAATCCATCTGTCACTTTGTGCTGAGCACTTGCTCATGCACAGCCCAAAGCAAGCAAAGCCATGCTCTGGAGATGCTGGGATGACCCTTGTTTTCTCTACATGAACTGACTCCCACAAGACAGCATTCAGCAATGGGTGAATAGATGGACCCCAGTGTAAAACTTTATCTGGATAATGATGCCTTTGCCAGCTTGGAGTTTTTTTCTCGTTTTTTAAATTGTTTTTTGCCTTTTATATTTTTATCCCCCTGAAGCTTTTCTGCTAGGAATAAGATGGTCTCCTACTGGGATGATTAAAACCAGTTGGCTGCCTCTGAAGTGGGCATACCATATAGTGTAGCACAAGACATGAGATGCTCTGAGAAAGCTTTTGCTCATCTATCTGCTCTACTATTGCACCAATTAAAAAGCAAGCAAACAAAAAAGAACTTCAGTTCCCCCTCCCCAGCCATGTTTACCTAGAGAAAGCCATGCTGAATACTGAAACTCTTGAATTTTTTTAGACATCAGTCTTAAAGCTGAGCTGTGGTCATTTTTGGTTTGGCTTCTTTTAATTGTGCTAAAAGATATTTTTCTGCTATGAAGGCTTAAAAATCTAAAGCAAAGCACAGATTGCTGAGAGAGGATGGATTTTAGTCCAAGTGGACTAGAATGGTGATTGTACCAGAGAAGTACAAGATTTGATATTTATTTATTTACCATAGAAAAATTCCTTGTTTTGAGGATATGCAAATGCAGCACTACACAAATCCATGAAGGACTGTAGTTGGAGTCATATCTGCCTATTAAAAATAAGCAGACTTATTTTTAAGCTCCTTCTGGAGCTGTATTCTGGCACCTTTAATATGGGATGGAGTGAAAATCACAGCCAGCTATTCAACACTAGGAATGCAGGGAGGTGAGGTGCCAAAACAGAAGTTAAGGCCACGTGATTGGTGCAAATACTTCAATGAAGTTGTCCAATGACTCCTTGTGAGGAGCCTTTCAAAATGTGACCTGTCTGTATGAGGGGGATCAGCCAAATGGCTTGTGGCACACCTGACTCTCAGGGGAACAAATTATTTCCAGTTTGGTGCACAATACAAAAATTATTGATGCTTGCTTGAGCACCCAGCTGCATTTTATGGAAGATTATCTTATGGAAGATACCTGGAAACTTAATAGTATCCAGGCCATTTTCATAGCAGAAATTGCTAACACCAGTGTGAATTGCTCAGCCTTTCTCTTCCTGAAAGACACAGGCTTTCATGTCTGGGTGATGAGCCAGAGAGACCAAGTTTAGATCTTAAATATGAGCTTAAGGGATTAAAAAACCCTCTCTGGGGACTGATCACAATGTAGTCAGGGCACAGGGGGACCCAGGGCATTGGAAGTCCCCAAGGCTGTTTCTAGTGGGGTTAAGGCAAAGTACCAGTGAGTTTTGGCCTGCATTGAACTCTGTGATATTCAAATATCTGTACCTGAGTTAATCTGGTTGTGCTCTGAACCAGCACAACCGGCAGCTGCACCTGTTTATTGGTTGGCTTGAGAATAAAACTTGATCTTTTAAATTTGCTTGGAATGGACTCTGGTCGGAATTCAGAGATGTTTTCTCCTCTCCCTGTCTCTGAATGCTGCTAAAATGCATAATGTTGTGCATAATAAAATGTTATGAGCATGATGATAAAATTTAGTATGAGGCTGCTTGTCAGACATCTGAAGAGAGACTGCAGTGTAGCTCTTCCATTTCAAAGGTATTTGGAATTTTCTGTGGATTAGCTTTGGTCTCAAAACTCTGTTTAAAAGACCAGTATGGTTTCTTCTCTGTGCTTCATAGCATGACACTGGCTCATAACACAATATATTTTAACCACGAGAGGAAAGAAAAAGACCACTTTTGCTAAGCCACAAGCATTTTGTACAGAGATATGTTTTGATTCAGCTTCCTTCATCCACCCCAGACTATAATTTGCTTTGCTGCAAGCTCTGTAGGGCTATGCACAACATGTGTATATCTTTGGACAGTTATTTCAAAACAGTCTTTAAAGCTTATAGGAGGCAACTTTGAATTTTAGTGGGGGAGAGAAAAGGAGACAGTGATTTGGAAATAATCACAGTGCATGCCCAGTTACTGCTTTTGTTCAGAATATTAGAGGTGGCTCCAAAGACCCATATGGACTTGGGCTAAGCCACTTTTTCACAGAATGCTTGACATTAGAAAGGACCCCTGAATGTCACCTTGTTCAACCTTCCTGCTCAAACAGCATCACCTGGACTTGACTGCTCAGGACTCTGTCCAGACAGCTTTTGAATATCCCCAAGGTGAAAACCTCCACAACCTCTTCAGGTTTCTCAGATCAGAAGGCCAAGGTCTTTTTCCAATGTTTGGTGGTTTTTTGATTTTAAAATGTGTCCTCCTCTTAGGCACTCAAGCACTTCCTTACTTTTAAGAAATCTGTCAGAGATTGCCCATTGTGAGACACACAGGCCATAACCAGAAGTAGCATCAGCAGTTCGAGTCTGTGTGAAATATTTTGGCTGCTTGCCATTTTTTTTTTGCTCCTGTATTTAATAGCCACTTTTTTTCTTTTTTTTCTTTTTTTTTTTTTTTAATGTCCTGACTTTCTGGATTAGCAGAGAGACCTTGCAAATGGGAGCTGAAGGGCTCTGTGTGCATGCTCACGGGTGATAGGCACAAATTAGGAGGAGTGTGGGAAAGAAGGACAAACAGCTGCTGTGCCATGTGCATGACTGGGATGGGAAAGGGGAAGGCAGGTGGTTTTCTGATCAATAAATGCTGTTCTGGCCAGAGCCATCTTGTGGGTGCAGTTATGGATTATGTCCCTTTCACATAATATGAATTTATGCCTCTATCCCCATAGGAGGCTCAGACTGCAGTGAATTATGCTTGCATAGCTACAGTATGGTTCAAATTATCTGAGTAGACAAGACTTATTTCCAGTTTTTAATGAAACAATAGGGACAGATCCAAACCCTGTCAAAATTAATGACAGGAATCCCATGGGCTCCTTTCCATTTATTCAAGAGCCACTTAAGAGGGCACTTTACCCTCTAGAAAGAATTTTAAATATAATTTTCTATGACTTCTGGGCTTATTTTCCCTCCCAGGCCAGTGGAGAGGACCCCTATTATTACTTCTGGGAGGTGGTTCATATGCTAGCATTGGCTGTGAATTCTTTGAGAATGTAATTAGGAAATACATCACTTCAGCATTTTTTTATTGTAAACATACATCACTGCAATACTGCCCTGTTATGAAATAAATACCCAATATTCTGGAAATATGGGACAATCCCATTTGTTTTAAGAACAGAAGGCAGGCAACTTTTCTTCAGGATCACAGAAATATGCTGAAAGCATGCTTTGCATTAAATTCTAGAGCCAGCGGGTCTAGGCCCACGGTGTGTAGCTGTTGGATGTGCAGAGATGGCAGCAATTCTGGCAGGCTGATTAATGAAGACAGAGAAGTAACACCTTGAGAAGCAAAGCCATCCTTTTCCCTCACAGTCTGGTAGATTTTTTAAAAAGACATCTGGACAACTTGGCTGTGTGCAGTGATTTGTACTACCTGTGTGGGCCTTCAGAAATACCTGCCCTTGTTGTGTCCCAGGGGACAGGAGGATCTGATAATGTTGCTGGTGCAACATTACTATTATATATTATATACAAATATACTATTTATTTGCAATTATTTGCTCTCCCTAATCTGGTTTGCTGTTTCAACCCCTTCCACTGCAAAACAAATCACTGCCCAGGTCAGAAATCAATGGCTTTTTGCATAAAGGCTTAATTATCTGACACCTTGAGTCCTTTTGTGAGCTAGAAGTTTAAACTCTTATTTGCCTGACCCATGACACAGACTACTTGAATCTGAACGTTTGTAGCAGTGACCTAGTGTTTCTTCTTTTGCTATTTTTCACCTCTGATTTTCTGCTTTTTTGGCTTATTTCAGCGCTGGGTACCAATGTAGCAATTATTTCTGGGCCCTATGAATATAGTTCTGCCTTATGCCAGCACAGCTGGTGGCTGACCCTCTCCTAGAAAATGGTCATTTGTCAAAATAAAAGCATTTAGCAGAGATAAGTTTCAGACCTTGTTGGGGATGGATGGGTTGTATTAGCATTTTTTGACTAAAATACTCTATTTGTTTGCCCAAAATACACATCCACATTTTCTTCTTCTTCCCTTTGTTAACCTGTATCTAATTGGAGAGGTAGTCACAATTCAGCATAAGTGGGCCTTGTTTGAACCAAATGAATATTTAATTAGGGGCCAGACTAATTATTTTCAGCATTTCCTTTCTATGAAAAATTGGATTTCTTTCAGTCTGAACCCACACTAATGGCCAGTGTCGAAATGGCTGAGCTGAAATGCATGCCAGCTTCTAGGTGCTTTTCCCTGAAAGCCATTTGTCTGGTGCCATGGTGATTTACTCAACAAGCAGCCTGGCTGAGATCCTGCAGAACACAACAAATGGTGCCCTCCACATGCAGGTGCTGCCATGACAATGGATGGCTGCAGAAGCTTTGGGAAAGAACACCCAAAAGAGGTGCTCCTGTCCAGCCTGGAGCTCAGGTGAGCTCAAGGATGAGCATGAGCCTGGAAAGGTGTTGGTTCAGGCTGTCCTACAAAACCTGCTGTAGCATCTTGCCTGTTGGAGAAGGCTGTGCTGAAAAGTTGTGAGACCCAGCTACAAAAACCATGTGATGTCCTGTGGTAGAGCTACAGCCAGGACACAGTTTCCTGCTGAGAAATTGCAGATTGTGGCAAAAATCAGAGCTGTCCTGGGTTGTGGCCTCAGTTTCCTGGATGATGTCTGAGCACCAGCATTTCTGGTGTGACTCTGGGTCTGCCTCCAGGCTGTTTTGCCTGCACAGTTCTTCTTGAGGAGCAGGATGAGGCTCAAAAATGAGCAAAGAAGGTGAATTTATTGCTGATTTAATGTAACTCCAGACACAGTCTCCTGGAGAGGGGCACACATGGCGGTAGCAGCCTTTGGCCAGGAAAAGGGTTTAAATGTAACCACAGCCATGCACTTTAAAATCCCCATTTTGAAGTGAGGGTTATCACTGAGAGTGTTAGGAACTCACAGGCCCTGGTGCCACCTCCTGCCTCCTCACTGTGCAAACATGGGAGGATTGCAGGGAACTGAAGCAACAGCTGAATGTCCAAAATGTTTCTTCCTCTGAGGGGTCATGTGCTGAGGAAAGGCACCACATTGAGATTTCCAGAAAGCAATATGGAGAAAAACACATAGAAAATGCCTCTCTGAAGTGACAGATCAGAATTGAGCTGTATTATAAAGCAACTGCACAGACACCTTAAAATGGTGTTTGGTTATAGCAGGAGTAATTTATTTTTACATCAGTCAGTCCCCTCACCTGTTCTATCTATGTGCCTTCTCATTAGCTTGACTTTCATGGGGAAAAAAATCAATTAGTGCATAGTTGATTCTTTCTAATTGATTTTGGATGTGATTTTCATGTTGATTTTGTCAGTTGACAGCTAAGGTCCTTTAAGTAGAGGGCTTGGAGTCCCTGATCTTTGTTATTATTTTCTTAGCAACTGGATTTTTTAAAGCAGTCCACTGGGAATTAGATATTCATCTTCCAAATTTACAAACAAAAACTCCTGGGATCCCAAGGAAGTTCTTTCCTGGAATATGTGGTTAATGTGCATTCTTTTCTTCCCAAGGCCTGTGCTTTAGGGTGGGATAAAAACCTATGTTAAGACTACATATTATTTTATTATTTCACACATGTTATGCAGTCATGCATGCACCTTTACTGCCTGTAGCAGTGACAGCTTTGTCAGGCAAGTCTGACTTTGGCTGGTGGTTCCTTTGTGCTCTTAAATCTCAGAAAGTGAGTATGCAACAAATTAAACACTGGGGTCCCAGGTTCCTGCTGCCACCTGTTATGGACTTGGAATTCCTCAGAACAACTACTTGGTGTTTAACAAAAAAATGGAATTCAGCCTGACAGCCAAGCACCTGTAGTTAAAAATCCTGTTCTGTGCAATGTCCTGTCTTTCCCATGGAAGCATCTGAGTGCTCTCCCCAGCCCAAAATGAACCAGAGGACCTCTGTTGGTCAATTTAAAGTCAATACAGTCGATAAAGTTCTGTTGCCATCTCTTTCCTTAGAAAAGTTGCTGAGGTGTTTCCTTACCTGATTGCTTGTTTTTTAAGACCTAGCTGTGTGTCTGTAGAGACCACCAAAGCATCAGTGCCTTAGGGTTGTTGTCAGCATGGATTCAGCTGCCACTGAATTCCATGGAATTTTGTCCTGAGCCTGGCAAAGATGAAGCACCTCTATCCAAGTGCTGTCAGTGCCAAATAGAGCTTCTGATAGCAAATGAGAATACAATGAAAAACTTGAGTGCATAGGTGGACCCAGGCCTAACCTTGAAGGCTGTCATGAAAGGGAAGACTTAAACTTGAGGATTCTTGGAGAAGCAACAGGAGACAATCTCAGGTTTTGCAGTTTGTTTTGAGGTTACTTATTTCTCACTCTGTTAAATTCCACATCTGTAATCTTGTATGGAAAGACAAGAACTGGTGTAATTGGAGTCAGATCTTTGCTGGTGAGGAGCTGATGAGTTCTCTGACCTACCATGGTCTCTTACAGGCAGTGCAGTCTGTCAGACAGGAATGCAGGTCCTGTTCTTGTTGTCTGTCCTTAGGATCTCCTGGTGCACTCCCTCAAACACTGGACACAGCTCTGCAGCAACTGCTTCCCAGAAAGGATGTTTTCTTTCTCTTGCAAACATAATTTCTTTCTGTTTGGGTTTAATTCTGGCCAATTGTTTCTGTTCAGTGTGATGATCTCAGCCTGGCACCTGTGGGTAATGGGGATTAAACTCTGAGCCAAGTCACTGCAGAATTCCAGTAACATCCTTGCATCACTGCTCTTCTCCCAGTTTCCCTGAAACAGAGCAGTAAAGTTATTGAGGAAACCAAGAAGGGCTTTGAGATCTCATTCCATGACTCTTGTGATCCTGAACCAGAGTAAATTGAACCTGCAACAACCTGCTCCTCCTCCTGCTGAGGGAGCAATTTTATGCAATGCTCAGCCATCCTCTGTGGTGCAGATGTTGTGTAGGGACACCAGAGCAGCCCTGAATTACTCTGTTGGCTGCCCAAATTCTTGTATAAATTTGGATTTCAACCCTACTACTGCAGGGATTAATCCAGTCCTAGGAGCCAGTCTTTGCTACCTTCGCTCATGTTGACTTGTGTTTTGCAATATATGGGAACTACTCAGGATGAGGAAATTCAATAGAAACAGGTCTAGCTATCTATTCACAGTAATTTATGTAGGAGATTTGGCTTTAGGCATTCCCTGTTGTCCTGGAAATGTGAAGAAAATACTTGCTTTCCTTTAAATGAAAAGCATCTTTATCGATTACCACAGTTTAAAGAGAGTAATTAACTTTCCCTGGGATCACAAAGGACCAGCTGCTTGTTTTAGACTGATTTAATGGGAATTCTGAAAATTGTAGCTGCAGAGCAGGAAGCAAAAGGCAGGAGGTGGTTCTGCCTTTACTGGGTTAGCTCCTGGTTGCTGGTTTTATGTTGATATCCTTGAGTGACATTGCTTGTTATGTAGGGATGTGTGAAATATTAACAAAATACAGTAAAATATTCATATATCAGTGATAATGCTTCCCCTGTAAGTGGTGAGATTTCTGGGCTGAAGCACCTGGTATAACTCACAGGACTTGTTTAATAGAGCAATCTTTTTTTTTTTTCCCTTCTTTTTTTATTTTTTGCTAGCAGCCATTCCTTGGTAGGTCCATCAAAGAATTACTTCCCTTTTCTTCCCTGATTCACTGTCACCACATAGGCAGAAGGATGGTTCAGGGGACTTATAATGCCATCTTACAAATTAGCAATCTTTCCTTAGCCTGTAAGTAGAGACCACACTGATATTAGTGACAAAAAACTGCTTTCTACATCTGAAGTTTGATGCTTTTTGGCAAACAAGACATCTGTCTGAAAGAACTGCAGAATTTTTCTGTGTATCAGCTCCAGTGCATAAGTGGAAAAGATTTTGCACTAATTATTTTTTTTTTTCAATGAGTTAGAATACCTAAGTTAAATACTTTTTGGGAGAATATTTATTAATATTGAAAAGAATATCTGGAAGTCCTCAGGATACAGTATCCACTTGCATTTTGGTAACAGATTCTTCCTTAGCTGCATTGAAATAGTATTCACTAAAAAGGGTGATTGTGAGTTTGAGGCTAGTAAAGCTCATTACACCAACTCAAGAGAAGAATGGGTTTTTCTGGAAACCATTCATATTATTCCAGGCCACAAATCTAACAAATTAATATAGGATTTACTAGGTCACATGAAATTTAGGGTTTTCAGGGAAGAAAGGCTTACTTTACGGTATTATAAAGCAAAAAAAATTACTGTCACTTTGATATTCTGTAAAAGTAACCTCAAGATTTACAGCAGAATGAAAGTTAAATATTGCCTTTGTTTATAAAATATATATAAATATGTATATACAAAGGAAATGGAGAAATTGATGTTTGGAGTTTTTTAATCAATGCATGTGTGTTTAAAGATTAGTGTGGGATGGGTTTACATTGTGTGCATATGTATTTTGATACATATTTTAAAAAGATATTATCCCCAAAAGCATTTTTGAATCCCATTAATATACTACCAACTGATTTTCTGACTTCAGGATTAGTTTTGATTGCTGAGAGTTACAGAAGCCAGAAGTTGTGGACAGCTAAAAATAATATGAGGAATTCATAATTATATGAGGCTCTATAATGCCTCCAAATTGTAAATACAGGAAGCTGAGTGTGAGACCAATGTAGTATTACTGTATGCAAAGACCTTACAATGATCCGATTTACCATAATTTGATATATTGTTTCTTGACAAATGGGAACTCTGTAGTTTTTATTCACCCAAACTTTACACACACATTTCTTTAATTGTCTTTCAAGAAATGTCACCTCTGGAATATTTTAAGACAAACAATCATATATCTGATTTGCTCTCAGTTCAGAAGAATTATTAATATATATTTAGTCAATTTAAGCACTTTAGGAAATTTGGGTTAGGTACCCTCACAGGGTTTGAGAATTTTTACCTTTTTCTTCAAACAGTAGGCCAACACCATGCACTGATGGTCTTGGATGACTTTTTCAGTAGACAAGAGCTTCCCTGAGTGCAGGAGCTCCTTTAGAACAGCTCTTACCCTCTTGCCAGACCTGGACACCAGCAGTGACATTGCCCAGAGGTGCACTGCAGTGAATGGGTGCTGTGAATTTGAGTGGTTCTAGGAATAGGATTATTGATTAGTTTTTGGGTTTGCCCATACGATGGAAGTATTTTGCAGACCCCAGCAATTATTCCCTCATCCTTAATCTGCAGGGATTTACTCTTCATTTGTCCTTTATGCTTATTTCCTCTTCAGTTACCTACTTAAACAAGTGCTGTAGGTTCAGTGACACTTTTTGGTTAAAATTATCCAAACCAGAAAACAAATAGGAAAATAAGAATGTGGAGTGGCTTCTTTTGTGCTTATGAGGATTTGGGACTCACAGACATGGATGCTTGACCGACTCAGAATAGGTCATTTCATGTTACCAGATGTGTTAAAATAACAATCTCAAAGATGTTTATTTAACAATCAAAGTTAGTTCATTATTTTGGGTTTACTTTAGTAAGTCTTTAAGTAGTCTTTACTTTTAGTAGGTCTTTAAGCAAGCCAGGCTGCTGATTTTGACTAAAGTATCCAACTTTCACCTCTCCTTGTGAGAGAATGGAGGGTAATCATGCTGCAGCCATGCCAAGCAAGGTCACAATATGCTTTCAGAAGGACTTTGTTATTTAGAATATTTGGGAATAGGGTCTGAGCCAATGTTTAGTTTTGTTTTTAAAGTGTCTGTCCTCAAACACCAGATACTTATACAAATGATTATAAATACAGGAAAAATATAAATAATGGCAAGGCCTTTCAGATTATGCCAGATTCCCAAACATAAGTAACCAGCAGGAAGACAAATCTCTTCTAGCAGTTTTATGATTTACCTTGTTTCCCCACAGTTTTCCTCTTACCAAGAATTTTAGGAGGTAAAGTTGTTTGGAAGGGTTACTTGAAAGTTAATGGATTTTGGTGAGGACCTGAGATGGCTGAGGAGGGGATGAGTGACCTTGGATGGAAACATCACCCCTACCATTGTCCTCTCTGCAGCAGGGACCCCAATAATGTTGGTAGTCCTCCTCTTTGGACTGTGGCAGTAACTCCAAGACAATTTCACAAGCTGCCAAGCTTCAGACCACAGCAAAACTGTCAAATCACATCTTCAGAGTAGGATTTCATCTCGTAGAATTCCTTCCTGTGTCAACCCTGCCTTCCTGCCTGTTCTGGAGAGAAGAGAGTACCCCAGATGTGACTTGAAGCATCTGTACTGGGAGATGTCACTCTTGCTGTTGTCACAGGGGAGAGCCAGTGCCCAGGTAACACAGTCAGAAAATGCAACAGCTTCGGTGTGAAGCACCAACACCAGTGTGAGCTACCTGATTCAATCCTTGTGAAATATATCCTTCAGCACTGACTTTGCCTCCTGGTTTCCATGGAGATGGATGATCTAGCTTATTTTTAACTGCAACTCTTCTGGAGGGGGGAAGCACAAACAAAAATGCACAATAACATCGACCACTATACTTTTTTTACTCAATTAAAAAGATATGCCCTGTTCTTGAGTCAAACTCAAGAGATCACACTGATGATAAGCAAACTGGTAATGGTTGTTTTCTTAATTCTGAATGTGCAGCAAAGGGCTAACTTGTGTATCTTTCCTTTAATGAAATAGCCACAAATTGTGTTTGGCTCCACTGAAGTCAATGTGGCAATGCCCACAATGGAGTGGACAAACTCCACTGACATCAGAGCAGTTGGGTTTTGCCCAAACTGCAGCTCAAGGGATTTCTCACAGTGAACCTGAGGAGGAAAATAAACATCTCCCTAGTGTGTCTTACACTTGAAGCAAGCCTCTTTGAGGTGGATCAGCTGTGGATGGGCTGTGTAAGCCATCTCAACTGTAGAAGCACTGAGATAAAGAAATATCACAATGACTTCCTCAGCAGTGGACTTGCCATATATTAGTGCATATGTTGTCACTATTCAGTAATAAGGCATAGCAAAAATACACTTTGATTGTCAGCTAAATGAAGTTGTGCTTTAAAGTCTTTTCTTTCTGGGTTTCTTGTCCTTTCTGAACCAGGAAAGTCATAAAGGGTTTTTATAATTTTGGACAGCAATGTGTGCATAGTACAAGTTTTGTCATACAATTACTACTATGTAATAGTGTCTTGCAGTCTTAGTATTTTATGTCACTTGTGACAATAAAAATGTGTTTATAAAGGTCAGAGGTTTTCAGATGTAGGTCACTAAGTTGTTTGTCTGACAAAATTGAGAAGCTTTGTTAAAATTGGCAATTTTCTGATGGCGTCCCTGGTCATGGAATACAAGAATTAGACATGCTTTGATATGGATTGACATGCAGAATTCAGGTAGGAATCTTATGAAAAAGAAATCTTTTAAATTTACTTTTTTATTTATTATCTAAAATACTAATGCAAACTTGGGACAAAATGTGCGTTTAGTTTTTGCCAATGTTTCTCCAAATGACAAACTGGGCAGTTTAACTTGTGAAATCTGAAGGAAAGCCAAGGCTCTGCAACCATTTTACCTGCTACTTCAGCCTCACCAAACCATCACCTACAACAATGTGGCATGTTCATGCCTGCCAAGTTAGCAGGGAGGTTGTCTATATTTACAGTTCTGAAATATTGACTTAAAGATAAGGATCTTCACTGATTTTTTCGGGGGTTTTTTGGTAGTTGTTTATTCTGTGCATGAATGTGTGTGACTGTTCCCTGAGTTGGAGGAAGGAGATCAAAATGAGAAAGGCAAAGGTGTTTTTAACTGCAGCAGGAAGATTGTTTGAAGGAGGGCAAGGGGAAAAACCCCTCATTCTCCTGGGGCAGGGATAGAAAGATTTGCTTTACCAGGCAGTGAGACTATTTGTCTGTTGTGACCCAGTACCTCCTTGGAGTCATGCACCTTGCTCTGTTTCCATGAGGTCCAAGTAAAAAAAGGAAAACTAATTGCAGAGTTAAATTTCACTACACCTGACATGCTATTCCTGTGTCATGTGGAATGAAAATTCTTCAACTGGGACAAGGCATGAGTTCAGCATTCAGTAGTAGGTACCTGCCAAATCTGAAGCCTTAGAAAAAGAGAGAGAGGAGAGAAGGGGAGATGATTTATTCTGTCTCAATAAAGAATTTAACCATATGTAACAGCTGGACTACCTATGATGTTTTACACGTGGATGTGATCAGACGTGGCCAGAAATAATAAAGCACTTTGGGCATTCAGTGAGTATGAGAAATTTTTGCCCAAAACAGTAAAGAGGGAGGGGAAGCTACAAGTTTTTTTTAGGTGAGGTTTTGCATGAAAATACTCCCCCAAATAGCTACTGCATGGCAGCAGTGATAAACCAATGCTAGGGACAGCCATTATGAGCATCACAATAACATCTGACAGGTGCCAGATGAAATCTCTAAATCAGCCTCTGCTTTCGGAGGCTGCATATTCCCAAAAGGAATATTCACTCTTCTACCCTTATCTCCTGCTCCATCTTCTTCTACCTGCCAACAGCTGTGAAGGCTGGGGAGCTGCCTAGAAGGCCCTTTGCAGTCTAAATTGAAGAGGCATGTTGATTTGGGAAGACTTCTTCAAAACTCTGGGAGGTGGTGGACATGCTATAATTCTGTCTCATTCATGCTCTTCTTGTGAAGAGATCCTCTTTCAAAACTTATATATATTGGGGCACAGCTGATGGGCCAAGGTTGATATATATTTTTTTTTGCTCCTGTTTCTCAGGCTAATTCCCTATTTTCTGACCAGATGCTGGCAATCTGGCACCCAGGATTGTACTGATGCACTAATTAATTTTTCTTTATTTTTCTGGCACATAGCTCTATTAAGAGCATTGAAACAAAGTAGTTTTAGAAAGGTGGGGATGGCTGTTCCTGTTTGGGGGATTATGTCTGGAGCTGGAGAAGGTGCAGCCAGGATGGGAATGACAGTCCTTAGTGAGCAAGAAGTCCTCTGGGCACGATTTAGTGCAGCCTTGACATGGTTCTAACCTGTAGCATGGAAAGGTAAAATGTCTTCCAGCTGCCTGCTGGATCTGGAAGCAAGAAATTTCAGCAGCCTTCCCCTGTGAGGCCCTGCAGAAACTATGTGCAGTAGCAGAGAGAGCTGCTTAAAGGAAGAAAATATGGAAATTTAAAAAAAAAAGTTTCAGAAATGAATTGCTTTGGGTTCTGAGGTTCAGAAGAAAGCAAGGGATGGAAACTCTTTGGAAAAAAAAATGAAAAGGGATCGTGCGAGCCTCAGTTAACTTTCCAAAAGTACAGAGCCTGCCAGGGAGGTCTATGCAGGATTGCAGACCCAAGGGAGCAACAAACCCAGTTGGATTAAACTGGCTTTCCTGCCAGCTCACTAAGACAAGTGGGAAGTCCGAGGTTTGTAATCTCCTTTTAAGTTTTCTCTGGACTTAAGTTGCTTGGAGTTTGTTTGCTTGTTCCCTTCCCCCCACCTTCCTGCCATTTAGTAGGAAAATGAAGGATAAAATGCTGAGTCTCTCCTCTCTTACTAAAATACCCCAAAAACAGAGCAGAGAGAAATAACCCCAATGACCGCTGGCCAAAACTCACAAGTAGTATGTGCATATCTGAAATAGTTGGTGCACTCGCGTAGGAAATCGCTGGATATTTTACACCTCTTGCAGCGGTTTAGTAACTGGCTGTGGAAGCTCATTCCCCACTTGAGAAAGTCATGAATTATACAGTTTTTACATCTGTTGAGCATGTTGTGCTTCTCAATCATCCAGCTATACTGAGCCCTAAGTTTTCAGCCTTCACAATGAGATCACTGTTTTCAAGCACGTTCTAGTGGCATTTTGTCAAGCCATGTGTGTTTTCAGGGTGGGGGCAGGGAGGGAGGAACAAAAGTATGCTGCTGTTTCACAGGATTACAATCTACTTTTCAGCCTACATAAAACTGTGGCTGACCCATGCAAGAAATATTCTTTGTTTACTACTTCTTCTCCCCCTTGAAATGGTCTGACTTTTGTTAGGAAGAAGAGTGTAAAAGGGGGGAATATGTTTTTCACTTTTGATTTCAATACCTGAATATCTTAGAAAAACCCCAAGCAAATAAAACAGACAATCACCATAAAAAAACCCCAAAACAAAAACCAACCAAACAAAAACAAACAAACAAAAAAGCCACCAAACCAAAGCCACAAACACTCAGCCATCCTCAATCTTCTTCTTAATGCATTTATTTCACTCTGTGAAGATTCATTTCTGCTTCAGCTGTGTGTTATGAGTTAAACTCTGCTCTTGAATGAGAGCTGACCACGCTGTCGCTGAGAATAAGGGAGATGTAGCATGTTAATTTTGTTTAGGTATAAGGAAACCACATAGAGTAATTAGCAGATGTTAAATCAAGCTGCCCCAGGTTCACAATGGCAGGAGGTAGATTCCATACAACTAAGAATAAACAGCTTGGGAAGGGCCAAGGAGGGAAAACCTCTGCAGAAATTATCCACAAATAATCTTTCCAGTAGAACAGTAGAAGCAAACAGAGAAATTAATACATTTATCTTCAGTCACCCAGGACTCATTGAGATCCCTCCAGGCTGAGCAATTCACAGGCAGATAGTAATTCCTTGCACTGAATGCATTTGATCATTGCTATATTAAGATTTTTTTTTATGATTTTTTTTTCCTGGAGATGGTCATTCCTCACTTAAAAATTGGTCAACCATGGTAACACTTCTCCTGGCTTAAATTCAGGTGCAAATAACACAAAAACAATTGATGTAATGAAGGTTGATCACTTGGTGCATAGGGGTAGCTTAAGATTTATGCATCTTTTGTACCAGATTTTTTGGGTTTGGACTCAAATCAAGTTGCTTGTATAGTTTTTACATTGTTTGAAAAAGATGAACTGGCATTCCTATCTAAGTAGATAACAAGCACTGGTAGAAAGGCACTGAAAATTATAGCCCCATGTAAAATAAGCTGGACTAGCAGTTGGATCAAAAATGTTCTTGCGGAGAAGTAACAGGCAGAGAAAACTATTCTAAAGGAAAAACTCCTCTAAAGCACTTGGGCCCTCAGTGCTTAATTCAGGTAGTCTAAGTGAGTGTAATTCATCTGTTTTCCCAGTCCTGTGAGTGTGCAGGGCCAGCTGGGCCCAGCTGGGCTGTGGGAGTGCGGGGAAGGAAAAGCTCTACTGCTCCCTGCTGTGTCCTGGGACAGATGTCAGACCTGCCTGATGGTGCTGATGCTTTCCCCACTGCCCAGGGCTGTGCAGAGGAATGGGCAGGGAAGAAATTGGGTTAAATAGGAGCCAAGGACACTGCCCTGCAACCCCTACTCCTCAACTTAGCCCTAGTGCTCATTGCTTCTCCCTGAGCCCCTTCCTGAAATACCCAGATCTGCTGCTTCTCTGTGTTGGCATGCCCAGAGAAGTGTCTTGCCTGTGTGACTAATCTTGACAGGGAGATCTAGCTTAAGTTTGGTTGAGCAGAGTCCACACCCCCCAGCTAAACCTCACCCATTCCATCAGTTTTCTCTGTTAAGCTCAAGATAATCCTCACTTTGCATGGACTGGAGAAACTGCACTGCCATCTCTTAGCCCATGCATGGAATACACTTAATTTTCTCTTCTTTTTCATCTCATTAGTATATTTTAGTCTAAGGTCAGCAGCATCTCAGTGAAATTTTTAGGAGGATCAAAAATGAGTTGTCTGTACCCTGCTCAGGGAGGTGATTATGCGACCCTGATATTGGCTTAGCTGGTTAGAGCATGGCATCAATAACACCAGGACTGGGTTATTGGGTGTCAATAACACCATCCCTGTATGGGCTATTCACTTGTGAGTTGGCCTTGATGATCCTTGAGGGTCCCTTCCAACCTTGATACACAGAGGGTCCTGGTAAACCATGTTATTGATCCTTGGCTGCATCTCTGCCTACAAAGAGAGACCCCACACCAGCAGTTTCCACAGATGCCCTAAAGAGTGGGGACTTGTTATCACCCAATAATGTCACTGTTGAAGGGCTAGGGCAAGGTATAGTAAAAAAAAAAAAAAGTCCCTCTTTGGGCACAATATGGCTGTGGTTGATGTTCCTAAAAATGCTCACCCACCTGCAGCTAAATGCAATCTGCATCTTGTTTATATTCTAATTAAATAAGCAAATCCCTTTCCATACAGAACATAACAAGGCTGAGGTCTGCCACACCTAAGTGTCCTCAAATTGGGTTTAAGGTTTAGCTACATAAGCCCTCTGAGAGACTCTGATTAAACTTTAACATCTGTTGGTGCCTCTGTCCCTTCTGTTTAGATCATAACATTCAGTGTTTCCATTATATGTAGGGATAATACCCTGACCATTTTATGATTTCTTTACCCTACTGCAAAACCTTCTATGCAGCCAGTTTTGCCAGGATGCAGAAATACTATTAAAAGTAGGGAAAAATAATCTGTGACTGGAATTCTACTTAGCACATATCAAATGAATGTAAATGGATGTGTAAAAATCAAAGCTGTCTGTAGAAAAAAAATCTGAAAGGGGATGAAGCTCACCAAAGAGAATTGTTCTCTATAAATTACTAAACTATATTTTAATTTTATGGTGTTTACGCCGAGCTCAGTCACGACAGAAGTTAAAAGAAGGGGTGCAGACTGGAGGAGGGCAGCCTATGGGTTAACACTAGCTACACTATTTGCTTCAGGTCCCTGTCACAGGGAGGATGAGAAGCTGAAGCATCTTTGGTATCACCACTTGCACGTTAAATGGGATTCCCTCCTTGAAGATATTTTTTGCATTGTCAGAGGAAGGAAGGAGCAGCTGCGAAGCTGAGCTCCTCTCAGGCCGAGCACAGAGCCCGCCCCACCCCCCTGGAAATCTATGCCAGATGCAGGAAAGAATGAGCAAGGTTTTCAAAGTGGACACTCAGCATATGGGAGGGAATATTTTAGCAACCAGAAAGCCTTGGATATTTTCAACAGCTCTCGGTCCTTGACACGGTTCTTCAAGACAATGCGGCCCAAGTCCCTCGGTTGTGTGAAATAAAGAGCTGAATGTCTTCTTCCCATCTATGTGGAAACCAAGTTTGAGAGCAGGCTGCTGAAAGCCTCTTTTGATATGCTGTCTGCATGCTTGCTCTGAAGCAGAACTGGTAAGAGCTGGCTTTGGAGGAGCAGCAAGCTGAGGCCAGGAGGGATCTATGAGAAAGCAAAGATCTTTGGCCAGCCTCTGAGACAATTCGGCCTTTTTGGGCTCACTGTCTCCAGAAGGTTCCTGCATTCCTCTGCCCAAAGGCCTAGCTGTTAGAACTGGGATTGAGTAGAAAAATGGTAAGAAAATACAACAGAAAAACTTAAGAAATGCTTTATTTGCAAATATCAACAGAAAGGTTCAGCTAGAACAGCTGAGCACTGAGAAGTCCACCTTTATTTTCCAATTATTTTAAATGTTTCCATAAAATCCTGTCTTTTAGGAACACAGTTGAAATATTTTGGGCTCCTTTACCTATATACAAAAGAGAAAAACCAGAACAAAACACATCTCCAAAAGGATCCATTTCAGGAGAGGCCTTTCCCTTCTTTTGCAGAAAAGTGCTTTGGTTGAAAAAGTGTGTCTGCCTGCATTATTGCACTGAGTATAGAAAGTTCACAAAGGACATCTTGGCTCTGCCATGAGCACTCTTAGTGAAAGGACTCACTCCATCCCTGCCTTTGGACCAAACACAAACTCAGCCTTTGGTGTGTTGCACAGCTGGTAGTGGATACAAGTTGAAGATGAAAAAAAATGAAACAGGTATGTAAGGAGGCAAAGAATAAGGGCAGACACTGGGGCAAGGTTATAGATCTGCTGAGAAAGAAGATGATTCTTCAGCTGGGAAGCAAATTGCAAGTTGAAAGGAGAGAGAGAAAACAAGTGTATATTTTCTGGTTCCTTCCTGGGTTTCAGTAATAGACTTAGGTTCTCTGGTCCTCCACCACAGCCATCTTTTTAGTGCTTTAATTTCTTGAATCACTAACTGAAAAACATTTTAATGACATAATACTAGGGATGTTTTCTGAAGAGCTTTTCATATTTTCTATCTCCCAGTGTTGTAGCAAATTGCAGTTATTTAGACACAGCTGCTGCCTTCTCCAAGCGTGTTTATAGTGTCAAGGTAGGCTGGATGTTCAAATCTGAAGGTTGGGTCAGAGAACTCCTGCTATCAGTAATACACTTGTTTTTCTCTTGTATGATGTGCTCCTTATTCTTCTTCATGAACAATGGGTTGAAGCGATACCCTTATTCCAATTTACGTCAGCATTGGGTGTAAGTGGAAATATTATATATATCATTGTGGGTTGAGACATTAATTCTTTTATTTGGTCACCTGTCTGTCATGGATATATTTAATATCTGAGCTGAATGCAATATAGGAAATTATATTGGGAATATCTCTTGCCTTGGGTTTCCCAAGGGACACCTTCAATCTTCTCCTATAAGTCATACCCAGGGGATCCTGGGCACTCAGAATTAACAGGGTGCTGCAAAATTTGGCTTCATAAGAAAATTTTCCTTTGCCTTTCACAGTCAACAAGGTCATGGACTGCTTTTCTGAAAATTACTCAGTCTAAAATATGTATTAAAAACTCTTGCCCCAGTAGTTCCTAACAGAGTTCAAATGCAGTGCTCACCAAACACTAGCTTTAGTGCTGTGGTCTGCTGGCTGAGAATTGCACTTCCAACAACCATTTAAACAGAAGCTTAAACAGAGGCATTCCCTCAGTCCAACACAAAGACATTTAATATTATAATTATTATAATGACAGAAAATGGTGTGCAGTCTGGGGAAAATAGCTGTGATCATATGTTTGAGTGCATTAGTGAGCATTAAGCATTTAACTTCTCTGCCTCTCCTTCTCTTTGTTGCCATGGCCATTTCTAATTTGGGTTGTACTTGGTACAAAACTTTTCAGCACCTTCTTGTGGATCTGTGGGTTTTGTGGATCTTTGTGGATCATCGTTGGTCTTCCTTTGGGAAAGCTTAATTCTGTAATGTCAGGCTGTGGGAAAAACAGTAATACCAGTAGCTAATCTGTAAACAGTGTATTTCTAAAAGACAGAAATTTGAGGGCATCACATGCAGGATTCTGCTTTTATTTGATCCACACCGTTTTTTAAGTCCTCTTTCTTCCATGCCTTTTGAAATCCCCACTTTGTTGCTACAAGGCTGAATTAAGGGATACAAAAAACCATTTTCTTTTCTGAGGAACTTTCAACCTGCAAGATCTAGGTTCTGGAAGTAAGAAAAACTCCCAGTGGAAACAGTACAGTAGCATAACAGTATGTTTTGTCATATCTAAATATTGTATTTCTCTGAGCCTTGCTTATTTTACTCTCAGATATAGAGGACAATGCACTTAAAGTGATGCAAGGTCTAGAAATAAAGATTGTGTCTAAATATAAAATGATTCTAGTAAAAAAAGAGGAAAAATATCCAAGAAGAAGAGCTGTTTCTCTTTATTTTTAATTATTTGAGTTTTCTCTTTTTTCCCCTCTTAGTAGTTTTAAGTTCAAAACCTTAATACCTTTTGCAGAAAAAAAAATATCCACAATATTACAATAGCAAAAACACCATGTCCTTTATAATGGAACACCTATTCAGGATATCAATAAGTTAGATGAGCCTTTCATAAAAGCATAACAAAAAAAAAAAAAAAAAGGGAGAGCTGTGCTTATCATCTATAAGAACACCTCCCAGACAAATTACAAATAAGGGCAGCTCTGATGCTGCATTCCATTTCACTGGCTTCTACCAAATATATAGAAAAGAGTGTTGAGCATGCTCATGATCTGGATTAAATCAGGAAGGTCATCTAAAGAAAGATTTAGATCTAAGGAGAACTAGGACTTAGAAAATTCCCTTTAATCTGGCCTGCAGTATTGTAGCAGCTTTATAAAGCATGTAATCTGAGTGACTTCTGAATGCTGCTGATCAGAAGAAAAAGTTCTTTGGGGTTCTTTAATTACTGCTAAGAGGACTGCCCCCTTCTTTTTATTAGATGGTTTAAAAGAAAAAGTGTTTTGCAAACCAAAGCCTGTAGGTGATAGAATATTTCCATGAAAACTATTCATGGAAAAAACTACCATTTCCATATTCTTCCTTCATTCTCTTCTGCTTTTAAGAGAAAAGGAAAATCCCACTAACATTATCTGATCTAGATAATTCTCCTGGGGAAAAAAATAGATTCTGCATTGAATGTGGCCTTGCATTACTTTTAATATAAAAATTGCATCAAATTGTGACAGGGATGGGATAGAGACAGTGAATTCAGCAGATGTCACACTTTTCCTGGACTGAAGTGATATTTGCCATAAAATGAAAGGGCTGGAAGTTCTTGTGTGTGGTACTAAAACTTTGAGGACAACATATTCAAGTAAAAAAAAATCAGAACCAAAACCCAGAGCCCAAAACAAGCTGGAAGGGTTCTTTCAATCATCAGCTGGAAGAAGGATGGTCGTTGTAATCTGGTTTGGGTTTTTACCCAACTGATATGTAATTAATCCTCTCTGCACCTCCTTCCAAGTCTCTCTTTTCAGGATACTTGAAGAACATGATAAATCAGGCCAGGTGGAAAGCAGACCACTTTCTTCACACTCTGCATACAGAGTTACTCCTATGTGTAACTTCCTCGTGTGTTACAAAATTAACCTTCAGATGGTGAGGTGAACTCTCTCCATAGCCCTTCATGACACTGCAATGGTCCAGATGGAGCTGTGTAGGGCCCAAGATCTTGGTATTACCTATTTCCTCTTTACTTCAAAATACTTCTGAGCATTCCCACTTTTGTGTTTGTATTCATGCCCTGGGAATCACTTCTGAAGTGTGAAGTGAAGCCTCGTGCTCAAATCTCCTTTGCTATGGGATCTGCTCTTCAGCACTTTGGCTTCAGTGTGAAATAAGCACTGAAGAACTGCTAGGGGTGGGCCCTTTTCCAGACTAGGGGCCTTCCCTTAACATTCAGAGCAGCCTTTCTAACTGGCTTATTCTCTGAATCTCATGAACTGTGATTATTCTCTGAGCACAAATAGCTCGCCTTAGAAAATTGCCAGAATCATGGATAGCATGAATTTTTCCTCACATACTGTTAAATCAGTCATGCAAGTAAAACTGAAGTTCTGCATCCAGATCTGAAGGAAGTTTGAAGCACAAACTGGATGAAACTTACTTGGATTTAGGTGTTCTTTTCTTCCTGTTCTTTTGGTCTCACACGTGTTCTCACATGTGCCATATGGGTATGGTAAAGCAGAGCCAACATTTAAAGTGGTAGTTAGTGTGCCATTTTGTTTTCCTGCCAAAATTAAAATGGTTTGGCCCTACACATGCTTACACAAGATGGAACTGGTTTTAGTTTAGGCCCTAATTGTAGTAATAACTTATCTCTGATAGATAATTCATTTCTGAGGGTATCAAAACCAGGACTTCTATAGAGAAATGTTCTCAGGAAAGTTAAAGGGTTGATTTAGGAATTAGGTGATGCAAACCTGGATCCTCTGTTAGCCTGTGATGAATGTGAGGTGTTCAATGCTGTGTTTTCTCATGTAAGCAGTAGTTAATCTATGCAAGCAAACTCATTGGAACTTACATTTTACATGTCTCAGTCTTTGTATTCTTTCCTGACTAACTAAATGCTAATTTTCTGTTAGAAATGAAACAACTTCATCAATCTGCTGGCAATCTCTTCTGCCACATTCTGACTGTACTTGCACTGGTAGCTCTCCTGAGGAATGCCCCTCCAGTGAGAACAAGGAAACCTCAATACCTCACAGGATATTCTCCCACCCTCTCTGTTTAAGCTGTAAATGATAATCACCAGGAAGAGCATCAAGTGCTCCATCAATAACATTGATTCAACTCCATAAATCTACTTATTTCCCAAAACCCTCTGAGAGTTTTCACAAGCTTCATCAGGCTTCAGATCTTGTCTGAGCAGGTTTTGGCCTCAAAAAAGAATAATACCAGTCAAAACCACTGTGCCACCCAGCTACCCTCCAGGTATCTCCCCAGTGCACTTGTCAGATGAGTGTTGGTGGGCAAGGGTGGGGAGGACAGAACTGCTGACTGCTTCTTGGGCCAGCTGAAAGCTTTAATTAGATACATTTCTGAATTATACTGAAAAGTTGTGCTTTGTAACACCCTTGGTGATTGCACTGTAATTAGTGTGTTTTAATTAGGCATCAAGTAAGTTGCTGTCTTCTACCTGCATATTCATCTCTCAACACTATCTCCCCAGCAGCAGCTGCATCAAACAAGTTTTATTTTCACAGGAAAGATGTATTAAAAAGGAGGAAAAAAATCCCACCCCACAAAAGAGTACTAATTTTGCTAAGATTGGCCTGGCTGAGGGGTGAAATTCAATGATCAATAACAACAGAAAACACTGGGTGGGGGGGAAAGCATGACACATATCCCAAGAGGAGTAAGAAAGTATGCCCTGCTTATATGGTTAATCTTCTCTGTAGGCTTGCTCTGCAAATTTAAGGAAGATTAAATTTCAGATATGCTGTTTCTTGTTTTTTCTGGCAACAATAAACTTAAATTTGAGGGAGGTGGGGGAGGGAGAGGCCGAGTGGGGAGAAAGAGCCACAGTAAAGTGTCTGCTGTCCATGTAGTTTTGCCAGACTGCTGTCTCAATTGAGAGCTGTGATCGAGATTTATTGGGCTTAAAATATGAAACAGACCTTTCATGTTGGAATTCTAAATATCTTCTTAAGCAGTAGTGAGTACCACCAAATGCTTAAAGGCAACACACTAGAGTTCAAATCCACACAATAGTTTCTTCTCTCTTGTGAGCCAGCAGATTGTAGGAATCTTGGTCCATCTTCTTATGTTTGAACTGGGGAAAGAGTATATTGAATGTTATTATCATTGTCTGAAAATCACTTTGTCTTTTTATATTAGATTTTAGCTCAGATGGTTGAGATTGCTTGTATTTGAACATGTGCATTGAATGGGCAGGTTTATCACTTAAGTTAATAAAGAAAATGCTTGAATGTGTGCAAGGTGTTTGCATCTTGGTAGCACATTTTATTAAACTCTTAGTTATGCAGTAGGAGCAGGAACAGCTTGGAAAAGATCTGGGCTGTTTGTTTCATGCCACTTTGCCAGCCTCCTGCTCTTCTGTTATGCCAACAGCGATGTTCTATGGGAAAAATAAAGCTGCCTGCTGGAGAAATAAATCCAGAGCCAAAGTTTTCTCTGTGGACCTCAAGGCTTGGAGAGCAAAACTGCCTTCTCTCAGTATCATTATGTTTTATAAGTGTATTCAGAAGAACTCATCTTGTCCTTTAGTTTATTTAGTAGGTGCAGCAATGAGAACACATGAGGATTGTTAGGCTGTACAGCATTGTTTATGCTGAGATCTGACTAGGCTGCAGGTCAGGTAGGAGTTACATTGAACATTTGGTACCAAATATTTGATTATTTCAGAATTAATAACTGAATGGAGTTCCAATCAGCAATTAAAGCCTGGATAACAGTTTTTCAGTAATGTGTAAGAAATGGGTCTTCAGTAGCAATTCTATCAATGATGTGTGGACCAAGCCACCTGTTGAGTGTCCGCTGCACCTGTGCTCAAGGGCTTTGTTTTCACCATCTGTCCCAGTGGCACAGGGTAAGAGAGAAAAGACGGGAGAACAAGAAATACAAACCTTAGGAAAGAGTACATTTTTCTTTCCATCACTGAGAAGGAATTAGAGAGATAGAAATGAGTAGAAAAGTCCTTTTTTCTGCTGACTGGTAGATACACAACACCTGATCCACAGGGTTTGTCACCTCAATTGAGTTTCTCCTTCTAAGATGCTGTATTTCAGCTATGCTTAAAAGACTGTTACATCCCTTTTCATCACCAGGTACACCCTTTGAGAAATGAGGCTGCATCTCATTTGATTAATCCATATTAGTCATAGCAGACTAACATGAATGCAGGATCCCAGAGGCTTTGTTCTGAGCAATTCAGTTGTTAACTCCTAAAATAAACAATATTGACATGACTCCTTGGCTTGAAAAGGCCACCAACAAGATCTTGGAGGTGTTATCCAGACCATTTCTAGCTGGAGATTTGATGATGCTGGTGGTGCAAGGACAATTTGGAAGTGCAGTGTTCCTCGTGCTTTAGAATTCTGCACCAAGAATGTAGCACGCAGGTGCTCTGTAGTTTATCCTTCCAGGGGGAAAAACTGGTGGGCTGAATTTAGATTTGCTTAAAATAGCTTGAGATGTTTTTAGCTGAAGGGTGATGATACTTTTGAAATCCTGTGAAGGATCCTTCACTCTGTATTTCACTTGCCACCACTGCTCCAGGGCCCAGGTTTGCTAACATGCCAGGCATGCTGCAGAGCTCACAATTTACACAGTACTTTGGCTTGGAGTGGGTTGAAGAGTGATGAAGATAGAATGGATTCAGTGTAACCATTGTTTATTTTAAATCAGTTATACATCTCTTCTAGTTTGGACAGCCTTCATAGGGCGGGTCATTTGTGGTTTTGCATTGTGAGCTTTATTTCTTTTCTTTACTTGTGTTTGTTGGGCCAGATTTAGAGCAAAAACCATTGTCCTCATCAATTGGACACAACATCCTTGCAGGATGTACTTCAGTTTTGTCTGTCATTGTCAGTGGTATTTCAAGTCATGATAAAATTAGTGGTTTCTCCAAAATGAGTGTGTGGTTTTCTTTATACCATACTTTATACGCTGTTTCTGTCAGGATACCGAAAGTACTGCTTCACACTTAGCAAATTTGATGTGAATATAAAAACCATGGAAATCCAAAGTCCCTATGAATGCTATAGGAATGCAGAAATATGAGTTTTCTGTGCATAATAAGCACTGTGGATGTGCTACGTTATTCATTTATCATCACTGGAGGAAGGCTCAAGGTTTGCTGCAGAGTAAATAATAAATAAATTGCAAGGAAAAGGAAAAAAATTGTAGAGAAAACACCATGAGTGTTGGATTTATTGTCTGATTTGATATGCACAACTGAGTAGCTGGTGGTCCAATTATTGGTCCAAAATGTTAGGTCTGGGATAATGAACATACTTTGGACTCGTTGCATTCCCTATGCAATGACCCTGATCCACTTGTCATTTCTTGTGTAATGTATGCTGCGTGGCACTATAGCTCCACAGTGGTCTGACATTTGCATTGGCAGCAGTAGGATTCCTGGATATAGGAAGAATGACAATGGCCAGTGTGGGAAGGAATGGGTGACAGTCAGGACACCAAACAGATGTAAAATATCTTGTCATTCCTTTTAACAGCTGTCAATCACAGGCCCTTACTAAATCAGACACCCCTGAGGGTGACAGTCTTGTTGTCTTCTTATTTTCACAGAAGCTTCCCAGCAGGAAGCATGGTGGGACAGCTTACCTGGGAAACCCAGGCTCCTGCAACCTATATCTTTTTAGACAAGTCTGAAAACAAGCAAGCATGGAAAGTGGGAGCTCCTTGCTCTTTGGGAAGGCCTCATGGCCTCACTGCAGGACTGGACACAATGGAATTAGCATCCAATTTGTATCAGTTCCCATTAGGGTCAGACCAACTCGTGTTATCCCATTAGCTTGCAGCAGCTAGAGAGACACACAGATGGGTCTGTGTTCTGAAGACCAGGCCTTGTTATGCTTTTTTTTTCCCCCTCTTGCCTCCAATGGGATTACAATGGTCCCTGTTGTCTCCCTTTGTTCCAGCACTCCTTGATTGACAATACCCTGGGAGATGTCACTGTCCTTGCTCTGTGCATTGTAATAGCCTGCAGTACCAGGGGTGCTTTAGGACCTTCGTCCCCTCCTTTTCTTCAGGTGTTGTAAACATCTGTCACTGCTCCACAATGACGACCTCTTGTTGAGCCTACATGTCTGATGCTCTATCACTCAGTGTCTGAGGAAGATGCAAGAGAAAACTTTAGGTAGTGACATGAATAGAGGGCAAAGAAATAGGGCAACTTTATTATGGACTATCATCTCAAAGTAGCATGTGTGGAATGTCAATTTAATAATAGAATTGACAGCTTTTCTCTGGTTTCCGCAATGCCACAAGTGTTTCTTTGACAGTTTAAAAAATAGGCCCTTTGTGGCAGGCAGTGAGTGGCACCACATACATTTGTGAATGCCCTGCATAACTGAGATTCCCCCAAATGCCACTGTCCTAAGACCAGCCCCAAGAATCCTTCTGCATTGACTCGGGGAAGTGGTGCATGGAAATCTGGTGGACCTAAGCAATGTAAAATATGGTGTACAGTAGCTGGGGTCACCTAAAGAGATGCTGAGTTACCATTCTGTCAGGAGGGGGTTGTTAAATCAAAGAGGATGCATGTGCCATGGTAAAAGTTGCTAAATAGCTGGCAATAAATTTTCAGATGATGGGTGACATTTTTTTTCCCCATTTTTCATTCAATGAGCATTCACAGAAAGCTTCCACTTTTTCGCCATAGAAAAATACTAGTGACAAAACTAGAGGTTCATAAATTCTTTCCATTTTTCAGTCAAAAGGTGAAAGAAATAAAAAGGCAGAAATTTACATGATTTTTCTCTGGTTTTATTTTTGTCTGGGGAAGAAATTCCAACTAGTTCCTCTGGTTTTGTGTTCATGAATACGGCTGTTCTAGAAAACAAGGGACATAGTCTGGGGAATAATATTGCTCCTCTACAGGCTGCAAATGCAAGAATAAATCAGAGATCTCTCTTTTTTCAATGTGTTCTTTTCGGTGTTGAATCTGACATGAATTATCTTAGCAGAGTGCAAAGCATGTTTCACAACCTGTCTGCAATTCTAAAACCATGAACTTAAAGATTTTTCTTTCTTTAATTACAACTCTAAAATGACAAGCAGATACCACACCTTTGTTTTGGCGTCAGCTGAGGAATTTTTCCTCCCCTTTGGAGGAACACAATCATTGTAGTAAAGAGAAGGTGACTGAGCAGAGTGGAAAACAGAGTAAAATTAAAACAGTAATGCCTGTATTTCGGAAATGATGCCTCATAGCATAATTTACCCTTTTCTGTGGGCATAGACTTTTAAATTAATATTTTGCTTCAAAGTTTGGACAGTTTATTTGCCTGTAAATCTAAGGAGAGCGCCATCCAATTAGCTTTTACTCATTTTCATGTAACAGTTTTCCAACATGTACTGACAAATATATGGGAAACTTGCAACTATATGAAAAAGAAAAACCCTATTTCCTTACCATTCAGTGCTTGTACAATTGGTTCTCCTTCAAAGATGCAATTTACAGTGACTGGTTGAAATTGAAAAGAAGCTAAGTCAAGGAAAACACATCAAAACTGAGAGCCCTTATACCTCCACACAGCAAAGCAAAGCAAAGATCTCTGTTTATTCCCTGTGATGTGTTGGGAGAAAGCAATAATTGTGTCTGAATGAAAATTCATTTATTGAAATGATCTGCAAAATAGCCTTAAGTTTTCCTCCTGTGGCAGTTTCATGAGGAAAGCAATTACTTGTGTCTGTTATGAGATTTGTCCCATTTCTCAAACGCCAGACACACAAACTCTAAATCAGACTGTTTGGTAACTTGTAAAATTTTGAATTGAGTAGCATTTGGACTTAGGACAGAAAGGTGGCTTAAGGATGTGTTCATTCTTCTAGAAGGAAAGGATTTTAAGTCTCTTGTGCTGTTCAAAATTTACTAATAGGTGCATTTTCCTTTTTTTTTTGTGTGATGGTTTTTATACATTATGAAAGAGAAATCTTCCTTTACCTGGTTCTCAGAGGTTAACATGAATGTTCCTTCTCTGATTCTTTCATTTATTATAGTTTAGAATTAGATCATTAGTGAACTTGTAAAATATAATTTACATTGTTTGTTTACCTTCTAAACACTCAACATATTTGAAGTGAAAGCTTAAGTCAGACAAGCTTAGCTCAAAAAAAAGGGCATAGCTTTACAGTGCTGTCACTACAAGGAGCTGAACCACAGCCAGTTTAGGCAGTATTATATCATTGGAATTAAACTGGTTTCCTGTCCTCTTGAGAGAAAGGCTTTAAAAAAGAGAGAGAAGAAGAAAACAATATTCTTCTTGTTTGACTTTTCAGCTTTATGGCCCTGTGCAGCCCCCTTGTCACTTCCATTATCCAAAGGAGCATGTTTCTTTGTTTGGGCATCCAGGGCTCCTTCCTGGATGTTGTCTCTGTTGAGATCTTTATGGCTACCTTACATGAGGCAGTTGTCTTGTATTTAGCAGGAAACTCATCCCCATGGTAGCTGCACAAGAGGTTCTGTCACTGGTGGAAGCAAACTCCCTCAGAACAGATTTACTTGATATTTCTTTTTTTTTTTGGTCAAAGTGTGTGGTCAGAATGGAGGAGCACTGCATTGGACCCTTCAGGGCTATGCCCAAGGCACCACCAGAAATGGGGAGGCCTTGAGAGGCTTTTTCCTGGGCCATAAAAGTTGGTACAGAGTGTGCCTCCAAGCCCAACTTGGTCGTAGTGCAATCTATTCCTGCCAAGGAGTTGAGATCAAAATGCCCTGTACTGTCTGGATGGATACAAATGCTCTCCAAATACCATTTTTTCAAATTTTTTTTTGAGTCTAGAAAGATAGAAAAGGCATGAATTAACTTTTGGATCTGATCACGTTTTGGGGGGCTGACAGGACAAAGAAAACCAGACAGTCTAGCCCTTACTCATTCCTCTCTGGTCACAAAAAAAAAATCAGTTCAAGGAACAACTAAGAACACATTTCTCAGAGTTTTAGTCTGCTTCCTGTATGTAAACAGTAGAAAAAGGAGACTTTATCAGAAATGTTGCTCACAAAACAGTTTGTCTATATCTAATTTGGAGACAAGGTTTCAGTCAGCTTGACCTCACAGTTAAATAAGGCTGGTGGTCTCAATCTGACACCTAATTAGTATTTCCCCACCTTGCCATTATACTGTCTGCAGTTTGGCATGATCTGTGATTTCTCCTCAGGAGACCCCAAGTTGTGCAAGGCTGAGGCTCCTTTGGGTTGGGAGAGGAAGCTCAGCTGGGCTCCGAAGGGAAGTTCACAGAGACTCCATCCGCACTCAGCCACCACCATCAGCCTCATCTTTTTACCATTCAACTGGAAATTTAAATCCAGGCTAATGAAAGCCTGGAGCCTGCAGTTTAGCTCCAGTGAGAGCTTGCAACAGTTGTGGAGGCTGAACTCCCAGCGAACTGTGAGGAGCTTCCAGGGTACAGCTGTTCCCCCAGCAGCCATTTGCTCCGTGCCTGGGAGGCTGCTGGACCCCTCACAAGTGCTAATTGGTAATGATAGCACAGCAAGCAGAGCAGAGAGGCTGTGCTTTTGTAAAATTCTCCACCAGTGCCGGTAAAGCGCTTGGCGTCCCAATTCACAGAATTAATTTTACACGTTTTATATATGGGGAGAAAACAAAATTTTTCAGACTAAAAATAGTGTTCATGTCTTTAGTTTTTGTGGGCTTTTTTCTTTTGATTTTATTTTAACCTCATTACTTTGTTTCACCTGAGTACAATTGGAGCTTTTGCTGAAGTGTAAAAAATTCTTTCTAAATGCTTAAAAGTTGTATGTGGGCAAAATGTTAGCACTTGTCACTTCATGACATAAATTTGATATATTGAATGAAAGGAAAAAATCTCTTTCAAATAGAGAAATTTCTGTAATCTGTCACTTAGGATTTGCATAGTACATACTGCAGGCACAGAGTGAGGTGATGATGATTGAAAGTTATTGGAAAATTAGAGAAAAACTCACCTGAACTAGCACAATGGGCAAAATAGTCCACCAAAGGAATGCAGTTCTAGCCATTGACTAGTAGAAAAGGTACTGTCCCTGATTCATCCAGTCTTAGTCCTTGTTTCCTGACAAGAAAGCCAAGGAATCACTCCTGTTGGCCACACTCCAACAGTGATCACTTTGTCTCAGAGATGATAAAAGTTTTGGTCTTTTTTACCCTGAAGGAAACCTTTCCTGTCTTATCCTCCGTTCCCTCTGCAGTGAGGAAAGCCATGCTCAATTCTTCCTTTATCTTCTAGGCTAACATGAATTCAGCTCTTTCTAACCTTGCAAAATGCACCCTTTCTGTGCAGATTCTGCCCTTAAAATCCTCCTCCTCCTCTTACACATCCTTCATCTTCTACTCTCTTGCCAGTAATACAGAATCTCAGAGTCGTTTAGGTTGGGAAAAACCTTTAAGATCGTTGAGTCCAACTGTAAACCTTACATGGCCAACTCCACCACTAAGCCCTGTCCCCAAGTGCCACATCCACACTGTTTTTGAACACTTCCAGGCCTGAGCCTCGTTTTCTCCAGGCTAAACAGCCTCAGCCACTCCTGATCAGACTTGTGCTCCAGACCCTTCCCCAGCTCCGTTCCCTTCTCTGGCCTCGCTCCAGCCCCTCAATGCCTTTCTCAGAGTGAGGGGCCCAAAACTGAGCACAGGACTTGAGGTGTGACCTCACCAGTGCTGAGCACAGAGGGACAATCACTGCCCTGCTCCTGCTGGTCACTCCATTCATGACCCAGGCCAGGTGCCATTGGCCTTCTTGGCCACCTGGGCACACTCTGGCTCATGGTCACGCTCTGGCTCACTGCTGACCAGCACCCCCAGGTCTTTTTCTGCCAGGGAAAGACCAAGTCTGACAATTTCTAGCTGATGTGATCTAGAGACAGCAGGTTAAAGATCCAACATACCCAGCAGGTCACTAAACCCTGTTGGCCTGACTTGTCGTACCAGGTCAGTGAGGGAGGAACAGGCTGGGGACACACAGCACTCTCCTCACACCAGCAAAAGCCTTGGGTAAGGAAGATCACCTCTTAAAGAAAGGCTTCTCCAGCTCATAATCACTCACCTGCCCTGTACCCCCACTCAATTCTTCCATGCTTTTTAAATCCCTTAGGTTAGAGACCTTGAGCATATGCAGACACAGGGCCCTGTTGGCAGCTAGTAATCACCATGTGCAGGGCTTCCGCTGTCACCAAATTCACTCCTTGACCTGGCACTGGCTCTGGGACTCACACTGGGGTGTGTTGGGTTATTTCTGTCTGCTTTCCTGTAGTCTTTGCTGAGATCTCAGCTGTTTTTCCCCTCTGCAGCTGATACCCCATGTGCTGGGGGCACTCCCAGCTGCACTGGAGTGGGGGGACATTGCCGGATGTGAGGAAGGCCAGGCTGTGGTGCAGCCCCTGCCATGGCCATGCTGCAGAACCCTGTGCCTCCTCCTTGGGGCCCTCCTGCAGCAGGAGCAGCTGGTGAGCAGATCACAGATGGGAGAATCAGCATAACATATGAGGTTAGAGAATGAGAGGGTGTCTGCTTTGCTGCAACACAAATGCTAAATGCCAGGATGACTTTTTCTGGGGGAGGAGGGAAAAGATACTTCAGGTGGTGCTAGGTGAGGAGGTCTCTAGAGCAACACATATGATTTGACACAGGCTTTCCTTGTATCAAATTCTTTGGAAAGAAGTGCTTTGAAAATTAAACCCTGAGTAGAACATGATATACCAGTGCAGTAAAACAATTTGTCCAGTGCCTGTGTAGGGCTCTTGTATTTGTAGCAAGTGCATTGTAACCCATGGCATGTTTATGCTCAGAAAGTCCCCACAAAATAATGAATGCTCACAGGGGGTGATATGAGGCTTAGAGAGTCAAAATAAGGTACCAAATTTGGCCCCCTAGTAACTTGCTGCTTTGTGAAAATCATCCCCCCGCTTCCCTTGGGCTGGTACTATGACTCATCTCACACCATGATGAGTTCAGGTGATTCTGCTCTCTAAACTGATAGAAATGTGTTCCTCTCTCCTGCTGATTGATTTTCTGTCAGTGGGGTTCAGAAAATAGCTAGGGGTGAGGGCAAGAGAGGTGATGGCAACTCGAAGCAAAAACATGCAAGAAGCGGGGCTATTTCTGTTACGGGAAGAGAATCTTCGTTTAGTAACGGGCAATGATTTTCTGAAGTGGGGCTTTTCTTAGCAACACTCCCACTTGTTCAAAAGCAAAAAAAAGGAAGAAACCATGCTGCAAAACTCCTCCTGAAGTGCCTTAACTCAGGTTGCAGCAGGGCAGTGGCTGAACAGAATGGGTTTGAGATTAGATGCAAGTCTTGAAGGGTGAGGGTGACACCATACCTTTGGGATCATCCTTCCTCCCTCTCCTAAGCTTTTGTTCTATTTTGTTGTTCTGAATTCCATAAAAGGAGACTACAGGAAGAGAGAATTTTTTGATTATAGTTCCATTAAATACACATGCTCCCAAACATACTCAATTCCTTCTACAGTAGTGACTCATCAAGCATTACAGTAGAAAATAGTTATGTATTACATAGGGCTTCTGTGGAGAGCAGAAAAGAATGTGATTGTGCAATTAAAGTCTCTGTATTCGAGCACTTGAGATGGGGAGCTGAGCTAAAATTACATATAAACCATTAATTTATCCATTTCCTGACTATAATTCTTTGACTGTCCAAGCAGATGGTTGCATTAACATGGGGTGGGTGGGTTTTTCTCATGCAAAATAGCAAGTTTTAAGTTGTTCCTAATAATTTAATTATTACTGTATCCTTAACCACAAATAATTTCATTCATTAACTTCAGTCTCGGCTTTCCCTAGGGTATGATTATTATGAAGTAGATCATGTTTTAATCTGATCAAATGTTCTGCACATTAAAATAATATGGATATTTGCTTACAATATAAGTTATAGGTTTGAGTCCAATTTAAAGTGACTTATCCAAATTTCACATTTGGGTGAGACGTCCATATTTTGGGAAGAAGGGAGTCTGATTTGAGAGCAGCTGTTTGGAAATAAACACCCTGAGATGTTGTCTTTAGTAACTACTAATCAGATATTTCTGCTCCAAGAGAGGCTTCTTTCTTACTAAAAGAAACATGTTGTCTGAAGTAGAATTTTTCTTAGCAATACTGCCATTTGTTAAAGAGCAGAACAAAAAATATTTAAGTGATTTTAAATTAATTTCACGTTTACCCAGAGAGAAACTTCAGCCCAACCATCTGCAGGGAACGGCCACCATAATTCACATTTCTATAAACATGCTGTGATGACAGGATTTTTAATACTGCACCTGAAGGAAAAAGATAGTGTACAAATGTAGTGCACCTGCTGGCTTGGGTGTTTATATGATCAGCTAAGCAGGAGCTCTTAATACTTCCCAGCAGATCTCTGCCAGTGGGCCTGCTATAAATCCCTCCACAGCCAGACAAGTTGGCCTTTTATTTTTTTCATATTGCTCTGGGCATCTCACATGACATTCCCAAATAAGGAATTGTGCTACAAGCCTGCTCTGATTGCTAGTAATGACTTAACTGCAGAGGAATTATAACAGTATGAATAACAGTGGTTTGCACTGTGAATGCCTGAGCTACTCCAAAAATGCCAGAGCAACCAATATAATGTGCTTCTCACTCATAACTTTGAAATGGGAGAGAAAGTCAGGCACTTTACAACTGCTGCTAATCTGTAAACATGGGTTGTTCATTCAACAGCAGGAAGCAAAAACAAATGGAGAGCAAATAATATTATTAGCTGTTATTGGGTGTTATGGAAGCAAAATTATGGAAATGGTAAAATTAAAAGATATAGGAAGGGAAATAAAAATCCCCCTTGTTTAAAAAGGACAAATTGAATGGACAAAAAGTTTCTCTGTGCATGCAGGTCCTATTAAAGAGCATCAGATTTCTGACTCCTAGCTTGAAATAAGCCAACACTGTTTGTATATGAATGACACTGCAAACTCCCTGGGGACAGAATCCTCTTCATTGTTTTGCCTTACAGCTTGTTTAAACTGGCCTGTAAGTTTGGGCTGCACTTATAAACTGTTTCTAGAGAGGTATCTCATAAAAGATACCAACAAAAAGACTGTAGGTTTGAAATATTTAAAAGGGCAACAAACATGTAAAAGAAATGTGACACATGGGTATCTTCAGCAAGGCCACTGAATCACATGTAGAGCAAGGACGTGCTTACAAATGGGCACTGCCTCTCAGTGCTTGTTCATGGAAAAAACTGGAAATTGCTGATGTGTGTGGAGGGGACATGAGAGGAGGGGAAAGTCAGACCAAAAAAAGCAATTTGCAAATCAAGCAGGGGGAAGTAAGGAAAGCCTGGGTCTAAGCTCAGCAATTCACAAGCAATTTCAGCCACTCTCCGGGCATGATTTAAGCAAATTCTTTGGAAGGGTTTCACCTGCAATTGCTACTGTGCTGGTAATAATGAGTAAAGCAGTTTCCCTTGCTGTGGCTGGTGCTGCCTGGCAGCACTGGAGGAGCGAGAGTCAGAAAGGGCAGAGGAGAGAGAGGGGGGATATTGGAAAGGCTTTGTGGGACTCTAAGGTGGTTTAGAGCTTCTTGTAGCAGCACTCACTCTGGTGGGAACTGTGATGGGCTCTTACCCCAAAATCAGCCCCTGAAGGATGGGCTTGACCCTTCTGGCAGGGGATGATGTGTGCTGCTTCCTGCAGCACGGTGCAGGGATACATCACCCAGCTGAGAGAGCTGGTGTGCTTGGCTGGGCAGCTCCAGGCCTGGCAGGAGCAAGTCTGTCACTGCAGGGCTGATTCATCCCCAGGAAAGCTTCAGGGCTGGTGCTGTGGCACCCTGGATAGCCCTGCTGGTGCCTACCCGCCACCACGGAGCTCCCTCCAGGGCAGACCCTTGCCACAGGCAGCTTTGCTATTTGGAGCTACAGTGAGAAACCAAAAGAATTCCTCCTTCCATGCTATAAAAACCTGCATTCCTTCCTTTGGGCAAAGCAGGCTGGATTGCTCCTCGTCTGAATTCTCTGACTTAGCTGTGCAGTTTGCCAAGAAGTCTGCCTCCCTGGAAAAGAGCAGTTACCACTAATTGTTTTGCCTGAGAATCACTCTTACGAGTTGTCAACCAAAGCTGCCTTCTGGCAGCTGCCCAGGTTGCCATAGTTCTAGACAAAATGAAAATTTTATTCAGTGAGGTATCTGTATCAAAGGGAGAATTGATGGAAATATCAGTCAGCAAAACTTGTGATGTTCTGCCTGGGAGTGGCTGTGCCTCAGTGCTTTACACCATTGTGAGAATGGTGCTTGCAAAGAGGATGAAACTGTGAGAGCTGGCCATGGATTCATAATTCCATATAAGGAAGAATTCCATTTTTCAGATTTTGTTTTTCTCAAGATGAAGCGTGCCCTGGGTTAGAATCGCTGTTTTCTCATCTACTTGCCTACCTGAGCAGAAACACAGGGGAAGAAAGATCAATGCTTCATTACTTACACATTAGCCTTCAAACATTTACTTCTTTGGAGATTTTATCAAAGCCCCTAAAATAAAATCTTTACTCTTATGAGCAAAAATTAGAAAAAAGAAAGCTTGCAAATCTGGGAAGTGTCTTCTCTGGGTGACAGTCTTCTCCAGCACTTTAAATATTGACAACTAATTGCGAATTTTTAGAGAAGTTCACCATGGTGTGGTAGGATATTTAGTAATTTGATAATTTTGCCTTTTAGAAAAGAAAATTACTTTAAAAAACACCTGAAATGATGGAAATATTATCAACATTAAAAAGTCATTTTGAAAGGAGAAGACAAAGTTGAACTTAGATTAAAAAATCATTTTTTTTAATCACAGAGGAAGATCAGCTGATACTCCTCTTTTTCACTGTGGTGATTATTTTTCTAATGGCTGACATGCAAAGCATTTTGACAAGGAAAAAATATGGTGGTTTAGTGTAGTTTGACTCTTGGTGCAGCTACACATTATCAGAAGAGAGAAGGATGGGCTGACCTCGCCTCCGACTCCTATCCAGGATTCTCCTACAGCACACCCATGGCCACATTTCTGAGTTTTTTGCAAGGCAGACTGGGTGGTTTTAGTCACTTCCTTAACATTTAGGACTAAGGGATTCTAGACCCCTGTGATAAAGTCACAAACATAGGTTGATCTGTGGGCTGTTGGGAAGGAGGAGTGAGTGAAGTCAACCAGTACCTAGGCCTGTGTGTTGAGAGCACAAAGAAAACACGAGGTGTGAGGGAATATGTGTTGTTTGTACATTTCCTTTTAAAAAAAATCATATTTATTAAAAAATAAATCATTTGATACATATTATCTTTGGTACTTATTATTATTTTGATGGTTCCTTGATTCCTACATCTTAGTTATGTTTCCTCCCAAATGTGAAATAATAATCCATCGACCTTGTGCCTCACAAATAAATTCTGCCAGAGCTTCAGCCCTGAGTTGGACTCTGTCTTCTGCTGTGGGTTATTGTTTGAGTGATGTGGTGTACCTCAGGATTTTTGACTAGAGGGGAAATTGTACAATGAATAGGACAGTCTTAGTTGGATGCTTGCATGAATAGGTAAACCTTCTAATAGTTCCTAGGGCCCAAGACAGCTCCGCTGTGACTTTGCAGGCTATGAACATAAAGTGATATAAATATTTTTGATCATATCCAGTTATTTAAAAGAACAAAAATGAAAAAAAAAAATGGTGCTCCCCAGTCCATTTCTTTTTGTGTATCACTCTTGCTAATCTGATAAGCATTTCTATCTCTCTCTAGAATTTTACTATTTTTTTTTCACAATAGCAATTGTGAGGAATGCAGTCACAGATAATTTGCATTTGGGTTTTCTGATGTGCATTCTTCAGAGTCCCAGGGCAATAGTGGGATGCAAAGTCTTGTTAGACTATTGGCTTTATTATCCAGCTCATGATTCACAGGAAAATGTTGTAATGACCTCTTACACCAGCAACTAATTCTTTTAAAAGATGAAAGTTATTTCTTCTCCTGGCACAGATATCAGAATCTGCCTTCAAAGAATGATATGGCATTAAAAGTACAAGCTGCCCAACACTTCTAAAGGAGTAAAAACAGCAAGAGCATTTTTTTTTCAAGTGTATACACAAGCCAGCTGTATTTTTTTTTTATCCTGTGCTTCAGAGGCAGAACTGTTTCCTCCTGCTACTCAGACACAGCACATGTTAGCAATAAGTGAATCATATTTAAGATGGAGAAGAGAAGAAAAACAACTCTGAACAGAAGATTGACCCAACTCCCAAATCAAAATTAACCTATAAAACTTGGACGTGTTCAGAGAATCTTTCACAACTATGCTGGCTGTTCTTAATACAAAAGAGCACAGGTTCTTATTCCAATCTGGAGTGTGCACCCTAAAAGAGCACCTAGACAAAGAAATCAATTTTTTTTTTTGGTCATGGGCAGTCATGTTATTTATCTCTTTTATGAACCATACTACTGTGATTTCTTGTCCTGAGTGCTTTTGATAAATATCTCTTTCAGAATATCACTTTCCTTGTGTTTTGACCTTTTTCAAGTTTGTCGTCATAATTAATTGATGGTCTCCTAAAACTTATTGGGTGATGCTGCTCCTTAGCTTAAATGAATTTCCTACTTCCCTGGTGGTTTTACTTCATCAGGATAGGCAGCAAACATTTCATCTTAGCAAGCCTAGTGAATCACTCTGTCCTACTGATTATAGAACTAGTGGTCCAAGAGGTTTACAGCCATGTTTTGTTTTGGGTTAACTTGCTCATGGTTTGGGTTTTTTTTAATATCTGTAAGAAAGGGCTCAACAGTGTTTTGCACTTTCTTATTACTGTGAGAAACGTAGTCTGATATGTCATATTTGTCCTTTCACAGTGATACATCACTGGTGGATTCATCATTCTCTAGGGCTTCCTCCTTCTTGGTCTATTTTGGTTCATGAGCATGAACTTGTAGGAAATATTCTTATCAAATGCTAAGTGAATGATCTTTGATTTAATTTTCTGTTTCATTTCACTTACGTCAGTCCTCAAGTGTTCCAGACCTTTTTGCATTTGACAATTAATTTTATAAATTTTGTGCATGTTAGACCAGATCCAAAAGGCTGAGCATATTTTGGCTTAAAGCAGCTCCTTTTCTGGTCAAACTGATATCTTAATAAAATAGAAGTTGCTTATCAACGATAACTTTAGTGAACACATGCTGTATTTTCTCTCTTTTCCCTGTTTGTCCCTGTTTCTAATTATCTCCTCCAAGACTTTTTCATAGCTCTTGAATATTACTGTCCTTTTTATGGACAGGTATTATTGGCCCTTGTTTTTCTTAGGCTGCCTTTAGCCTGACATCTTTTAAAGCACAAAATCCCATCTCTCAAGCCCTTTCTACAGGATCTGGGATTTCAAACATAAAATCTGTCAGCATTTTAAGAGGAAGGGATCCAAGCCTTCTCATGGGAATGTGTTGCATGGCAGTTTTTGGCAATGTGCTTCTCTATTACACGAAATGACTCCTCATCTTGCTAGCTCCTCATCTTGCATTCTGTATTAAAATTACTTCATTGAAAATGGAGGCAGAATATTAATCTTGCCTCAGAATATGAGTGGATTAATTTTTGTCTTAAACTTTCCCCTCTACTACATGATAAATGAACTTCTTTTTAGCACTTTTTCCCCAGTGTGCAGCTCCTGAACCATTTGTTTTTTCTAGTAATTTGCTTCATAAGTTCTGACTACACTTCTAGAACTTCTTGTGCTGTTCCCCCACTTAAAGGTCTCCCTAGTGATTAGTTTCTTTGCTAATCTTCATAGCTATATCCTTATTTCTGCTGTCCTAATCCTTTTCACATTGTGGTGGTAACTATGTTTGGTCCTGTACTAGTTTACACGAGGCTGGGACCACATCATTGATCCCCTTCCTCAGGGTGCACTTGTTTAAGTTCTCATTTACCTGCTTGAGTTTTCAGTCCAGGTGAATTCCCTGACTTTTAGATTTGCCTTTTTGAAATAATAAGCTTGATTCTATGATCTATTTTGTTATAAACTTGTGTTTGTCCTATTCAGGACCATTTTTATAATCAGATTTTCTCTGTGGTCCATGCTACGCTACCTTTCAGAAATGTTTCTGCATTATCTTAACCTAAAATGTTGTTTCCTTAGTGAATGCCCGAAGGTAACTTTCCATTATTCTCAAATGCTTTTGAGGATTTTATTACTTACATTTGCTCTCCATTCTGCATAGAGGAAGCTAATGCCTTTTAACAATAGAATTTAACTATTGTCTCTGAAGTGATGAGGGAAGTTTGTAACAGACCCTTACCTATATTATCTTAAATGTCTAACACATTTCTGATCTAGCATAAGGGATCCACACTTTTCTGGTTCCTTGAATGCCTCAATGTGGCAAAATAACATTGCTAAAACCATTCTGTATCTGAAGACTTAACACACTTAATAAGCTTAATACACTTCTCATAAGAGGAGAAGCAAGGAAAAGTGTTCATCTTTCTTCATACATAATATTTTTCTATGCCTGTAATAATTGTCAAACCTGTTGTTTAATATATCTCCATTATTTTTTAAGCAAGATATTGAAACCTACATATTTCAGCACAGGCTTTGTCAGTTCAGGATAAAATGCAAGACTTACTGTATGAGACTATTAGACTATCTGTTTCTATATCTCAGGGTTTGCTTGTTTTGCTTGGGGAGTTATCTTGTTTTATTTGGTAACCTGCTCTAATCCCAGGTCATCTTCACCAAAGTTGTTTCCTGACCAGTGTCCCATCCTGTTCTGTGCACTTGCTTCTCCTTGTCCAAACACAATGTTCAGTGCTGGTCATTTGGAGGAATTCTGAAGTTTTGCACTGTATTTTGAAGCTTTCCCCCTCTGCCACCCGACTACTTCTTAGTGCCACCTGTATGTTCTTGCATTTGAAGTCCTTGCTGGGGTGGTCAGGTTCCAAACTAAGGACACTGTCCCACCTTATTCAGGTTTCTATAGGTAACTGCTACCTGCACCACATCCAAACCAGCTCCCTGCACAATCCTTCCCCTTCCATTTAGAAAACAAATCACTGATAGCTCTTTTACATGATTTGTTTGGGTTTGGGTTTTTGTTTTTTAAATACATCACTTCAGACCTGCCACTCAGTTCTCATTCCCAATAAGAAGGTGACCCAGGCCACCGTTGTGTCTTCCCAACATCCAGACACAAAGTTCCCTTCTCTGAGAGGGCAATTAGCTGGAGCTGGTATGGTTTGTTCTGTACCCAACCAAGGAGCAGCTGCAGAGAGGTCTCCCATGGACACAAGAGCTGGGGGAACTTCAGATGTGGCCACCACTCCTCTGCTGAACACAGATTAATTTATAGCCTCTCTGCTCTGGTGGAGTACTGAAATTGCATGCTTTTAAAGTTAATGGCAAAGCAAAGCTGTTTACCCTTTAGTGCATTCAGTTCTGATGCAAGTGGAGAAAATACTGCAAAGACAACACATTTATTATATTTTGGAAAAAAATGAATACTTCATGACCTCCCTCCCCTCTGGCACTGAATTAACACACTGGTGTCATTAGGAGACCAAAGCAGTATAGTGTGAGGCTGAGCTCTTGTCTTCCTAAGGATTATTAGCAAATTCATGAAAGGGAAAAACCCAAGATCTACTAATTTACTATTACAGAAGTGATGGCTTTGCCTTTGGTTGGGATCAAAGGGCTGCACTGTGAGCATGCAGTAAATGGCAAACACATCTCTGTGCACTGCGGATCTGGCACTTCCAGAGCAGCACTCGTCAGACAGAGCAGTGGTAATGAGAGAATTAAATCCATGTGATTAGAAGTAAAGCACCAATGATGCAATAAAATGCTGGGGAGCATCTGATGATCTGAAGATGGGGCTGGGCTAGGGAAAGAAGGTTTCAACTTCTGCTGTGGATGTCAGGCTTGCCGCCATCTCTGACTTCCTTACCTCTGCTTTTTCCCCTCTCACAAGTGCTCAGCACTGAGTTTTCTCTCTGGCTGTGAAGCATTCCCAGAGTTGAGGAATGGTGAATACACCTGGATGCTCTGCTTTACTTAAAGTTGTGTCTCCTGCCCTTGTGACCTCATCACACCCAGTGCTTCTGCCCACGGATGCACATAAGATGACCTTGACCCAGCAGGACTTTATTCCTGTTTCCCAGGATGGATTGTTATTATTGAAGGAGATAAAATCTAATTTCAGGGCTGTTGTTCCCACTCTTGCCATGGTGTTTGCAAGCTGCATCTTGCCTACCAGCTTTCTGTTGTTTTGTGGGGAAAACTGACCCTGCAGTGCATTGGTGAGGTCTCTAACTCTGTGTGCCACCTTGTATCTGTCCTGTAATGACAGAGGTGCCAGCACTCCATTCAACAGGCTACTGGAGAGCTCAGCAAGTTCTGTGAACTATGCTGGAGGGAGAACTCAGAGAAGTCCTGATAACTTCCCTACAAAACCTCATGTTGCTGAAGAAAACACCTTTATTTTGTTTTAATTTCTTTTTCCCAAACTGAAAACGCGGGGAGTGTTTGAGAAAATGCCGTGCAGACTAATTCTCCATCATTTAACTTGGGTGAGAGTTTTAATTGCTAAGGCACCACCATCTAACAAGTTTTCTCTTATAATGGCACACAGGAATCTGGAGTAGAGCTCTGTCACAGGCTTCCTGTGGCATGCTTTGATCTGCTATCATAGGGGATTGATATTTCCTAAGGCTTTTGGCTTCCTAAACTGCTCACTGCACGTTGGGGACAGCGTTTCTGTGCTGCATGTAACAAAAGAGAACTTGTTTGCTTCATGCTTCTTCTTCTGCTGCTGCAACTTGCATACCACAGTAGCTGTGCTTCTAGAAACAAACAAACAAAAAAAATCATCACTTAAACATCTGGATAAATAATAATATTAAGCATTCTCTTACCAGGCTGTCCATTTGTGTGGGTTACCAACTTATAGAAGACATTTTTCTGTGTATTTTTTTTCCCTCAAGGCTGGTATTTTGCCTAAATTTGAATAATTTCTCTAAATTTACTTTTTGTTCTACTGAAGCAAAAAAAAAATTGCTGCAAAGTCAGAAAACTTGATTCATTTTAATTAATGGCTGGTGTCTAACCAATAGAGACTTCCCAAGAGACTGATCCTTTTTCCCGTGCACAGCGGTTGTGAAAGAAAAGGAAAATGCACTGAGTGACAAATAGGGTTTGAAATAATTAAAAGAGGATGAACAAAGCACAGATTCTAGGAAATATGGGCAGAGACTGATTTTTGCATTACTCATTCTTTTTATTTTTAACTCAAATTAGGGAATGACTTTTTCTGAACCAAATCTAGTGTTGTGGCCTGGGCTCCCTTGTTGCTGCAATATGGCTAAATATAAAAGTACTAATGAGGTTTCTCAATAAAAATACTTGGTATTCCAATGTTCCAGCTACAAAGTGTGAACATCAGTGATGGATGGTTTTCAGTTGGGTCACTGATTTTTCTTTTTATTCTCTTTTTATTTTTTTTTAGTTTTTTTTTTTTTTTGGTTTTTTTTTTTTTTTTTTTTTTTGTTTTTTTTTTTTTTTTTTGTTTTGTTTTGTTTTGTTGTTTTTTTGTTTTTTTTTTTGTTTTGCAACTGGATTCCTTTAAATTGTTTCCTTTCGGGTAAATTGAGTATTGCAAAAGTTCTTTCTGTAGAATTGAGCAGAAATGAAATTGGAATAAAAATGAAATTGTACTCCAGGTATTAATTACAGTGCTGGAATGCTGCTGCAAACTGGATTTCCTTTAAAATGTAGTGTGCTTATAACTGGACAAATTACACAGGCACAGATAACAGATTCAAGGAAGAAATATTCAGCGAGAGGCTTTTCTGTTTTTCAGTAACCTGACTTTATCACCTTTCCTTATGGTAACTCTTAGCTCATGGTTCTGTGAATTAGAGCTTGACAGAAGGGACCATGGAAACTTTGGTTAACTTCTCCTGCCACCTCCTGGACAAGGCTCTAAACAGCTTTTCCCGACCTACAGCTGTAAAAGCTGAGGCAGCACAGCCCTCACACTTACAGCCATCGACTTGTGAAATTATCTTAGCCTCCCTGCTAGCACCTTTTCAGCATAAAGTAATAAGAAGCATGTCATAAATTACATTTCTTCCCCAGGAAACTTCTCCCAACCCCCTGAGCTGAATATCAAATGTTAAACGAAATGTTTTAACTCCTGTGAAAACAAAATCCCTCAGCACAAGGCTTTCAAGTCCTAGCTAGAAAATTTTCTAGCTGAGGTAGTGTTGTCTTTCACTGATATCAGGGTAAGGGAAGAGCCACATAGACCTTGAGTAGCCTTTGTAATAAATATCTTAAATGTGGGGATGCTCAGATTTTGAAACACATCACTACTCTGAGTGGCTGTAAATCATCCTGCTGATGTTATTTGCAACTGGCATCATCAGAGATGCTCTGTATTCTGAAGCCACAACAGTAAATAAACAAACACTATGCCCTGTGCCTTCTAAATGCATTGATCTTCTTGGTTTGAATCTACTTTTCTGAATTTATCTACCTCAATTGCTATTCACATTTTCTTTTAAAATTTAAAATTCCTTGGCATGATGGTTTACTTTGTTTAAACTCCTTGATGTGCGTCTCCAATGCTGTTATATTCCAGAAAAACAATGCATTGGTTTGTACCTGCAAAAGATTTCCCTATTTATCAACAGGTTGCTATGTAATTTTAAAAACTGTACTTTCTAGTGCTTAACTTGCACTAACTAGGGAAATGTAAACAGTGGCTTCCTTATCTTCTAGAATATTCCCCTGGTTTGGATATTCTTAATTTGCATGGATAGGATGTTGCCTTTTGTGACAGACTGGGTTGACAGAAGCTTTGAGAGTGAAACCTCAAATGAACCAATATAATTGTATTTTATCTCCTGTCTAACTCAGACCATAACACCTTGTAATTCCTTCATCAAACTTGTAACCTGTATTTGAACTGTACTCTATCTCAGAGAAAAATAGCCAGACATGAGGGTGTAGCTTTCCTTTGTCCTGTGTCCCAGTGATTGATGAGCTTTGCTTCAGGATTATTGATAGAGAGGTTAATTCACTTTTAGGCCAATGTATCTACTGCTGATGTGGAAATGGAATGGTGGAAACTGCACTACACAGAAATGGTAGATTTACCTCTTAAAATTGCTGCTCTCAGAGCAACTAAGTACTGTGTCAGCTCGGATTAAACTTGGTAAACAGTTCAATGGCAAAGAAATCTAATGGTTATCTTTATGTGATATTGCCAAAGTGAAAAGTTCCAGTTCTTCCTCTCAAAGTTTTTTAAAGAGCTGGAACAAAACTCTATCTGATTTTTAAGTAATCTGAGATTTTAGTTTCTCTTTCAGTACGCAGAGGAGGGAAGTAACCTTTTTTCCCCTCCATTCCTCTTTAGGGATGTGACTTCACATTTTTTCCTGTTTCTGTAGCATGTAACAGTTTTACATGTGGAACAACAGTCACCTGTATAATCAGTCAACTGGGAGGTACTTTGCAGTTTCAGAAATATTACTTTAGGTAGCATTCCACTTCTTATCCCTCAGTGAGTCAGTTAACAAGCTTTGGTGTCAAGGACTCTCTTAGAAGAGAGTTTGGCCCATGGTTTAATAGCTCACATCATGAAAATACACTTGGTGAAACACATGTGAGGAGATGTGCTGAGCAGAAACGACCCTCTTTATGAAGCACTTGTAGAAGAAAAACAATTTGGAGACACAAAAAGGAAGTATCAAGTCTGTTTTCCTCACTGGGGGACAGAGATGGGCAGCGTGGCAGAAAAAAAGGCATAGAAAAAATACTGGCTGACACAAAATCAGAAAGGAGTTGGAGTGAGCTTCAAACTCACCTCAGATCTTGATTTCTGGCCTGATGCTTCAGCATCAGAACCTTTGTATCTGTCATGAGAAACCCCAAGTACAGTTTTGTAGCCTTTTATACCTTGCCACAACATTCTTTAATAAACTTTTCTCTTTCCTAACGTTCACATTTGTGTGAACCAAGCCTTGGCACAGATGAGAGGGAAGTTCCTTTTCTGGCTTTTAGCTGGCAAGAACACTGCTGAGAGACCTTCAATTCTGTCATTAGAAAATTAATTTGGAAATGAAATCTGTAACTCTTTCTTTGGGAATACACTGAGGTTAAGAGTTATTGTGATAACAATAAGGGTTGTATGTTGTGATAACCAGGGTGGTGAACCTGAGGACTTCACACTACCTTGGAAAGAGTCACACTCGGGACTTACAGGGCCAGAAATGAACCTGAGGGACTGAGAGATGCCCTGAATTCTTTGCAGTTCTTGTAAAAAAATTTTTTTCCCTCTATAAGATATAATAATTGCATTTCTGTAAGAAACTGGTGTTAAATTGTGCAGCAGAGTTCTTTTTATGTTCTGTTTATGTTGCATCTCTTGTAGCAGTAATACAGAAAAGAATACAGAAAATATTTGAAAAATTCTGGGTTACTGAACATTTTTGTGAGATCAAAATTTGGGCAAGAAGGAAATAAGCTGGAGAATTCTCAGGAGGTTATTAAAATTTTTATCAAGTGAAAATTGCTTTTCTCTTTGTAAAGATAACATTTTTTTGCTGGTTCCCCATTAATTTACAGAGAAGTAATGTGAAATGGTACAAATCACCACCATCCTTGGCTTTCCCCCTGAATCTGCAGTCTGAGTATCTGCACAGTTAGAATTTAACCGTTAGCATTTAAGGAATCTGGATTCAAAATTTCAGTTTCTGCTGAGGCTGACATCCTTGCTGCCTTCCACCTTCCAGAATTAAAATTTTCTCACCTCAGATGAAATGTATTGCCTTGGAGATTTGCAACCCCAAAGCCTACAGGTGTTGTGCTCAAGTGTTGTGAGAGACCACGTGCACTCTTAGCACATGGCATAGTGCCACAGTGTCTGTGGCATTATCCTGTCACCACACAAAATTTGTCAGAGTCAGTAAAGAAGGAAACTGGGGAAATGTTACATGTAGTTAGGCAGGTTTGGAAGACTTGTCTCCCAGCAAGAGCCACTTGAAATTAGAATTGAGATTTACAGCTCCTCCTTTACATTGAAAGCACAGAAACCAAGATGTACTCCTTAGAAACACTCTGAGATATTAATTTATAACAGCACTTGATCTTAAAATCAGACAGCATTCCAGGTCAGGTCTTACCTGTGAATATTTACTTGCTATCTAAGGTTTGTTCAAGCAATTAAAAAAAAAAATCACCTCAAATTTCCGATTAAATATATGACTTGTACTCTCTACATCTGCTTGCTTCTCATGTTTTACAAATATATTGGTAACATACTGTGTGTGTCACTGGAAGAAAATACATGGAAATCTTTCCATAGTCCAGTAGCCAGTATGTTGGCACATTTCCTGTGCCAATACAGTAAGATGTATTGTTTACCAAGTGTACAGCTTGGTTTAGAGGAATTTCCAAGGAGCTTGGGTATGGATTAGTGCAGTTAAAGGTGTTGCTTTTTATGGTTATTGCTAATACAGCTAAGCCAATGCAATGTGTCAGGGGGTATTTATTATACCAGTCTAGAAATGCCTTATTTCATTGTTCTTAACACACTGGCTGTGTTTTACTGCTGCTTTTCTGGAAGTCAGTCAGACCAGGCACTGCCAAATCTGATTTATCTGGGCACCACAAGGCAGTCAGGTCCCTGCTGCAGCTCCAGGAATGGCTTTGTCACAACCTAGGCATGGAAGACAAGGCATCACTTTTTCTCCCCTCTCATCAAATCCATGTCCCTGTCCAACAATTCCAAAGCAACGGCCCTATATATATATAAATATACTCCATATATATATACACACACCTGTGTAGGGTATATATAAACATAAGAAAGACTGAGGCTTGGTTTGCCATGGGTGATGGAGCAGCAAACCCCATTTTTGTTTATTCTTTAAAATTTTACTAGGATATCTCTTTGTCCTCATCTACTAGCTGCAAATTTAAAGTGTAATATACCTCCAGCTTCCTTTCCCCCCCTTTTCATTAAGGGCAAAAGGAGTTTCTCTTATTGTTCCTAACAATAGGGTCTGTGATAGAAATTCTCAAGTTGTTGCATGGATGGCCTCCAGCTTCATTTACTCTTTCATCCCCACCTGAGCCTGACATTACAAATATCCTCCTGCCCTTCCAGTGCAGCTGAACGAAAAATAATCTCAGTGTATTACGGGTAGAGCCAAGAAATAAAACTTGGAGGAGCAGGAGAGGGAGGGAAGGATAGATAAATGCAGAGAAGCAGGAAAAGGGAGAGACTAGACAGAGAGCAAGAGCCACCTACACCCAGCTGCTGTGTTTCTTCCTGATAACCTAAAGCAGTGCAGAACTGCAGGGGCAGCAGCTCTGTGCCCCCTAAGCACTTGCAGCTGAAACAGCCAAGTCTTTTAGCCCAGATCCTGTGCTTCATTTTTTGGCTCTGGGGTGATCTAGCTGCTGCTTTCTCTCCCAGCACAGGTTGTGGCAGCAGGGAAGCTTCCTCCTCTCTGTGTGTTTCCAAATGGTGGCTCTGCCACTCCCTTTTGAGTTTTCACCTCCACTGCAGTTGTTGTCCTTGTGGCCACATTCTTTGGCAGCAGGTGGACTCCATGCCTACACTTCAGAATGTCCTGGAAGTACACACCTCTTCTTCTGGGGTGTTGCTGACCAGCAGAAGGAGAGGTCAGACTGCATTTAATTATGATTGTCTAATAATTTTAAATATTAGATTGTCCTTTTAATTATGAGCCTGTTTAGGGATCCCCCTTTTGAATGGGTTTTAGCACAGAAGCCTTGATTGCCAACCCAAAGGGTCTTGGAATTGTCCCTCCTGTTCAGTGAATTTCTAAGTCAGTACATACAGAATGCAGCTACTTTTTATTAATGTTTGTGCCTCATGGAATCAAAGAGGGAGAGACAGATTTTCTAATCAAAAGAGAGACTGTGTAGTTATATGTTCCCAGAATGTTACATGAATGTGTTCTGCATGCAGTTAATCTCTTATATCAGCAGAATTGGATGAATCCCAGTTTTCATTAGCTATCTTGACTGAGGATGGATTATTCCACATTTCCTGTAAGCAGCTTAATTTTTATTGTTATATGACATTCCTTGCTTAGCATAAAAAATGAAAAACTGAATGGCATTTTCAAAAGCTGAGAACCTTCATCAGTAGCTGTGGAGGAGTATTTTCAGTCCTAACACGACAAAGATGCCATACACATGAAATCATCTGTAAATTTCTGGAATTTTTTTTCCATAAAACAAACTTCCTTCCAACCAATAGCTTCAAGAGCCACTATACTGCATGAAGGGAGAAAAATCCTAAAGGCACAGTGATTGGAGAGAGAGACAATATGTGACTTCTTTATTAACATAATGAGCCATTTATAAAAAGCAAAACATCAACATCTTGCTGTTCAGCAAAAGGAGGCATAACATAACCTTTGTGGTATTGATTTGCTGTTCTGGATTAGCCTAGAAGGGAAAATAATTCCTGTTAAAGTGCTAAAAGAATCTGTCCTTGTCCTCAGAAGCTGATCTAAGATTACAACTGTCCCAGAATTTTTCTAACTTGTAGCTGACCATGAAAGAAATAATTTACTTTGTGTGAAGTATAATTACTAACTAAGGAAAAAAAAAATGTAGATAATCTCATCTGTTGGAATAGTTTTAGATGGGACCAAATAAATCAGGGTGAGAAATGACTCATTTTGGCTTTTATTTTTCTGCTTGTGGGATGCAAATGGCCAGGTCACAGCTTAATTTAATCTTGTTAGAAGCATCTGATGGAGATAGTGAACAATTTTAATTGCCCTATTGTCTAAAGACAGTGCAGGGGAAGTGCATTATCTGTGCATTATCTGTAGATATCCCCTACTTGTTCCTCTCAGAAACTGCAGGCTGAGCAGATGGATCTTTGATCTGGCCTGGTAGAATTGTTCTTTTACTCTTGCATGGCTGTGAACACAGTGTATTTTACAGTGCTCAGATAAATGTACCAGCATTTCTGATTCAAATACACATGCATAAGGTTTTCCTTTTTTGTCTGCAGGAAGTCTTCTGCAAGAGGCACAGAAAGTTGCATTTAGTGAATTTTAGTGTTAAAATTAAATAAAGAGATTCATCTTGCTTTAATTTTCCTTTCTTCAGTGAGAAGGAAAGAGGAAGAATTACAATTCAAGGAAGGTTAAACTGTGGGACACCTTTTCCATTTCTATTTCTAAGCATTCTGACCAAAAGACCCCAACCCAAACCTGTTTGGATGGATTTGACAGTTTAAGCTTGTCTCAGAATTATAATCCTCATGCCAAGTGAGCTGGATCCATGGATTTTCCCACTCAAAGAAAATCCATTTTCAGATGAGATAAATTTTCTCACCCTTCTTTGCAGGGAGTGTCTGTGAAACTATTAAATAAGGTGTCCAATAACAACTTGTCACCAGGGAGAAAAGATGAATAAGAAATATGTTTGTCTTTAAAATATTTCAGTTCTTAGAAGAGCAGAATATAGAGATTCCACCTTTTAATGAGCAATCCCTTATACCCATGTTGATTTTACTGGTGTTACTAAAGCTCTGTTTGGCATTAAAAAAATCCATTTGCACATATCTCTTTCCAAGGAATCTGTTTTAAAGCTGATTGTTTCATTAGAAAAGGGAGAGGGAAGGAAAAAGAGTTATTGGTGGCTTATGGACCAGACCTGCTGTTCAGATAGCATTAAATTCACAAAATCTAATTTGAACAGATGTTGTGTGGCTAGGAGTGTGAAGAAATGCTGTCAATTATTCCTTTTTCCATGATTCTCTTAGTCCCATTTCTGGGGCATGTGGACTAAGTCACTCTGGTGTCTGTAACCTTACAGATGAAGGTGTACTGGAATTCCCAGGCTGCAATTCCCAGCTGAACAAGGTCCAGACATCAGGTGGGAGTGTCAATATTGCAAACAGTGTCTCAGGAATCACTATCCTAATCTGGGCTCCTTTGCTGCCACACACAGCCTCTTAGGGACTCAAATTCACACTGAATTAAAGGCTGTCAGTGTGGTGGAGATCAACAACAACAACATCAATCAAATTCTAGTCTGACATTTGAAAAAATACCTTTTCTTTCTGTTTGTTCAGTGCAAATGAAAGGAAGGCAGCGTGCTCCTACTGCACTTACCTTGGTCTGTGACCTCTGTATATGAGAAAATAATTTAGGGATTTGCTTTGCTTATTTTGAGTGTCTGAGTTCAATCCTAGTTTTGGTTCTGTACCTGGACCTGTGGTGCTGGCCCAGATCCACCAGTGAGTTTGAGAGGAGTTCTGCACTTAAATTTTAGGGAGCTAAAATTCCAGGAGTGGAATTTGAAACAATTTCATGCAGGTGCTCAAAGTGCCTGCACAGTGCACAAGGGGAGGTCCATGCCCCAAAGGACAACTGGGGGACATCTCTAGACAGCAGGAGCAGGCCAGGCATTCCCAAGGCAGGAGGTACAATAGCTGCATCACTCCACAGAGCATGAAAATGCCTGTGGTATCCTACTCCTTGAGCATTTGAACTGCACATCTGCAATTGCCTGGCAAAAGTGGCATCTTCAGTGCTCCTCTGAGATGTTGTCCTTACTTTAGTTGGGCTTTGGTTTGCTTGTCTATAAAGGGTACATACAGTGCTATTCTCTTGTTCTTATCTCCAGGATCCCAGGGGCAATCTAGGAAGGATATTATACAGAAAAAATAATTTTTATTTGTTCACCATCCTCCCACTTAGAAAAATACCAGGGTTAGAGTTGTTACACTTTTCTAAACGTTCAGTACAGGAGATGAGCCTCCTTCCAGCAAGAAAATATGAACTGCTGGGGTAACCAAACAGTTTTCAACTGTGCAGTTTCTGCTGTGGCAGATTGCCAGTAAGTGATGACATGGGGTTGGCATGGTACTCCTGACTCTGGCCTTTTCCCAGACCTGAATGTATGCTGGGAATCCTGGGGGGTTTTTTGCTGCAAACTCAAACAATTAGAAAGGCTTCACTCCAGCAGCTCAAAAAGGGATGATTGCCAACATTTCTTTCATCACCAATTCCCTCTTCTGCGATTCAAACCAAGGGTTTAAATCTAATTCCAGTATAGCTAAAACAGAAAAAAAAATCTTGAACCAAAAATGCAGGAAAGCAGGAACTCAGTTTTCTTGTTACTGCAGAGGACATTGAAAGCAAATGCTCTGTGCTGCACTGATGATGAGGAGGAATCCTTCTGTCCCCTCACACCCATCTATTTTGTAGCACATCTCCCTTGCACTCACCTACACGAGAGGGATTTAAAGTCTATGACTTTACCCAGCCAAACCCTTCCTCTCTGCTCTCCAAGGCTTTCTCCACCCAGACAGACACAAAAGCTCCAGCATTGTGCTGATTAGGATGTGTCACTATTGCTTCCTACCCCTCTGAAATCATGTATGCACCAGTCTGTCCATCACACATTAAAAAAACCTAGCTTGGTTAGAGCTGTAGGGCGCTTCTAAAGCAGTGAATGAAAATAAAATACAAGGGTTGATGAAAACATAAAGGAATAATTTAATAATTTTTTCAAAATTTGAGTTATCGTTTGCTTAATGTAGACCAGTTTACAATTAGTTTACAATTTAAGCAATTGCCTTGTTTAAGCATTTTAAGTTGGCCCTCCTTAATTTCCCCTCAGCTGGCCTAAGTCAGAATCCAGGAGGTAATTGCATCACTCATATGAGGAAGATGTAAGTGCAGATACTTTATCCCATGGCCACATGTCCCCTTTTGTCCATTTTGGCTCTAATTGTTAAAAATACCTGTCACAAGGGCTGTGTGTTTTGGTGGGGTGGATTCTCAGAAGCTGGTATGTGAACTGTTCTGTGGATTGCTGCTCATGGGCTTCTGCTAAACTCAGCTGGTCTGCACTCTGAGCAAATAAATCCTTTTATTTGGCAGACTTTAAAAAACAGAGAAAGAGAAAGAGAGGGAAATAGAGGCCATCAGACTGTTCCTGAACAGGAACATTCAAAACAGTAACAAAAAATGTTGCTGCTGCATTGCACAATTATTAGAATTGCTCCCCATCAAAGGTCAAAAGCATTAACCACGTTGGCAACATTTATAAATAGACCCTTGATGGAGTTTTACCTAAAGTGGGATGGAGAAATATTTTGACTCAGGAAGACCAATTAGAACCAGTGGCATCTTTTAATTTAATGGCTGCATTAGGCAAGACTGAATGAATGTTGGTGCAGACACACACATAGGACACGAGACAATTTCACTGCTTATGGAGTCTGAAATAAAATGCAATTTCAGCTCGACCACAGAAGGCCAAAGAACGAGTTCCTGGGGTGGCCATGTGAGAGAATGAAAGCAGGGGAAGTTCTTCTAGCCCCAACAGGGCCCTGGGACAAGCACTGCAACTCTTGCCATTAAGGTCTGGAGGGATGATCTCTGTATCCACAGGGATAAAGTGACCCAAAAAGTGTCAGGAAGCTTAGACCTGCTGCACCAATGGCAACCAGCGGGGTCCAGGCTGCACTCTCCCAGGAATTTAGGATGCAGGTATTTCTAGCACACCATTTGCAGTGTTCATCAAGTACTCAAAAGCCAGGAAACATTAAAATGAAGTGTGATTTGGGCATTTTAATTTGTCCCACTTTGTCCCTGCCTAGCATGCATGAATGATAAATGTTTGTGCAACCTTTTTCACGAGCCCGTAGGTTGATCTAGATTTGAACTGGGTATTGCCTAGTGGGGAAAGGCTAACAGGTACAAACTGATTACTAGGATTAATTACTTCTGAATCCACTTTGTGCAAGTCTCTTTGACTGTGCAGACTGGTTTATTGCACTGGGAGCAAGGAGTCAGCTCTTTCAGGAAATAGAATGCTGGTATCTCGTTATTGTGAGTAGACAGAAGGGAAGTGGCTCTGTTCTGTGCTAGGAAGAACCTTCCTTGTCTTTCTGGGACATCAAATAGAAGACAAAAACCAGCTCTGTCTCTATATGAGCATCTTAACTTTAGTTTCAGTTTTTTCATTGTGGCAAAGAAAAGTAATATAGCTCATGGTCCTTGTTCTCAGTCTCCTCCTTAAGGTTTTTTGGTGGGAAATCCTTGTGATGAAGATGCACAGTCATTCCTAGCTCTGCATTCTCCCCACTGCAATTAAATGCTAGATGGTAGATGACTAAGAGAGTCATGTTTGGAGGCATTGAAAATTTTTGTTAGTGAGAAGAATGGGAAATATTCTATAAATGCAAAGGTAAACTTGCAAAAATGTGAAAAATTTCAGGTAAATTTCATTTTTTCCTCTTAGTTCTTTTCATTCCACTAATATAGGTCAGGTCAGTAAGAATGAAAAGAAATTAAGAGATGATTGTTGAATGCTGCTTGATGGCAGCAGTTAATTTGGCTTCATTTGGTTTTCTTCCCCTCTTGTAGAAAAGCAATTTTTTCCAATGAGGTTCAATCTTCCATATGCTAAGTGGTCTTCAGAGCTGATGATCAGTTTGTTAAAAGGAGCCTGAAACTTCAATATCTACTTTCACTCAGAATGGCTTTACTGTATTTTTACTTTGTGTTGTATTTGAATTCATCAATCACTTAGATGGGTGGTGGTTTTTTTTCTTGTTTTTCAATATCCTCCCTTTCTAGCCACTTTTCCCTGCTTTCATTTACTTTCTTTCAACTCCTTCCTACCCAGAGGGACTAATAATTTTTTTTTAGTATTATTAAAACTACCACAGTATTATGGTATGTTGCTTTTCTTACATTAATATAGAAAAGTAAGTTCCCCTTCTCTTGCCCTTCCTCTCACCTTTGGAGGGTCCTGACCCACTGAAGTGGTGCCACGCTCTTGTTGCCAAATCATCTTTATTCATCCATCTGTTTTGATACAATTGCAGCATAAAAACAGACAGGACATAACTGATTGTCCCAATTTATTTTTCAGCTGTAGGTTATAGGCAGATTTTAAAAGTAGATAGCAGAGTACAGCCTAGAGCCAGTGTTTGTGAGCATGTAAGCCATTTTAAGAAGGATAATCAGTTCTAAGAATTTCACTTTTAATTACATTTTAGCCTAAGCTTTTGAAACAGCTAATCATTTTGGCAGCCAGACTTGAGAAAACTCAGAGTACTGTGAGTTTCTAGAAAATGTGAAGCACTCCTATTCTAAAAAGGGGGCTTCTTTGCTTGTTTCTTAGGACAGGTGTTTCAGGATTTGGATTGGAATTTGGGTCACCTGTCCATTTTGAAAACACAGCTCCCACCACAGCATCCTGCAGTTGCCTGTGTTCAGATTTTAAGAGTGACTCACTGGGAGTTACTTGGTTACTTACATAGCTGAGACAGGAGACAAAACATTCAACTCAAACTGATGGGCCCAAATTTGTCTCCTAAACAACTGGGAGAATGAATTAGGGAGTGATATAATCTTCTAAATTGCATCTATTATGAAATGATAATGCCACATGCCAGAAGGAGTGTGGAACCCTCATAAAGGCTCTTAATTTAAATTTGCTTTGAGTTGGCAAAACACACACAAAACCAACATACTCGATTTAATTCATTTAACCAATGTCAGCATTTAATTAGGCTATGAGGCTAAAGTGATGGGATGTTACAGTTCAGATTTCCATGAAATTTTACTTATCTAGGGGCAAGAACTTATAGCACTTGGAACATAAAGTAAGGTACTAAATTTAAAATATAACCCCATGCATATTAGCATAATGAAAATGCCAGACTTTAAAATGCAATTATCAAGTAATAGGAATGCCATGCATCTGTAATGCTAGAATTTCCTTAAAGCACATTAAGGACATGCAACACTCAGCAGATTCCTAACTACTACTTAATTACCCTTGCCACTTACTGCTGCAAAGATGCAGAGTATGGAAAAGATACACATTTGCCTAACCAAAAGAAGGATTAGGAGATTTTCTTTTGTAGTTCTAGTACAGATAGACTTTTAATAACTGCTGCATACCTTGCTCAGTGAGCAACTAATGAAATCATCTGTAAATCTAAATTTTAGAACTGTCCTTTGAATACTTCAGTTAGCATCAGGCTCTCCCTCTTGCATGGATCTCTCTTGCCCTTGTACAAAGCTCAGCAGTGTAGGAGTTTCAGGGTGCTCCTTAAAAGCTGCTTTGATTTTATGCTCACCAACTTGTTGCCTTTTAAAAGAAAAACCTTTAACAGAGTAGTCCTTTTGACAGCATCTCCTTTAGAATCAATTTTGCAGTTCTTAAGAAGACAATTCAGGTTTTCATAATATTCTAATCCCTTAATAATTGTGTAATTATTGTAGGTTTTGAGTTAATTTAGAGGCTGATGTCCTTCCTCTTAAAACTTTTAGGAACAGTTATATGTTTGAATCTTGTGATTTATTTTTTTCTTCTCTGACTTCTCTAAAAACCATGGGAAATTTGATGATCTGCTATTACAGGCTTTAAGATTAGAAACAGCTGCCTAAGATAAGCACAGATTAAGAATTCTCTCTGCTCTGAGATACTTTCCACTGTCAATTACTTATTTCACAGAGGTGGGAGGTGGGAAAGAAGGGTGTCCTGAGAAATTACATTTGCAATTATTTTGTGAAGTGTCTTCCCCCTCTGGTGTCTGGACCTGTGGAGAGCTTGCCTGAGTGTGCTTGGTGTGTGCATCTCCAGCCAGGAGAGCTGGGATGTCTGAGTCTCATCCCTTGCACAGGGAACATCCTGGTGGAGCTCAGGTGTGAGCTTTCAGGGTCCCCAGGGGGTGGTAGCCCAGTCTTGTCCTGAGAGAAGCCTTGTGGCAGTCACTGAAGATTTGGTTTCAGATTTTCTGATTCTCCATATGAATGTCTTCACATCTGTGCTGATTATAAGATTATAAAGTCCTTATGCTGCAAAGATGAAAGATAAATAGGAAAAAAAGGTGTAAAGAAAAAGAAATTAAAAAAAAGAAGAAGAAAGAAAATATTTATAAAGGGACAACACACCAGAAATAACAGTAGAGGAATTTTGCTGAGAGGAAATGGTTTTTTTTGAAGAAAAGGATGATGGCATCTGGGGAATGGGGTTTGCCACAAAACCTCACTCTCTACACTTGTTAAATTAGCTGTGTGTCTCCTCTGTGCTGCCTCCACTTTGAATACAGACAGGCAAGAGGTTATTTCCTTCAGCACCAGCCCAGAGACTCTCTGAGTTGTGCTGGCCTCAGCTCCTGGAGCTCCCCTCTGTTCTCAGGGCAGGTATGAGGCATTAATTTCAATAGACAGGTGGCTTCTGCCTTACTGCTGGATTGCATTTCTCTTATCACAAATCCTGCAGAGAAGTGGTGAAAAAACTTATGCAGGTCCAAAAAGTAGTGCCCATATTAAAGACTCAGAGCCTGCACCAAATCAGCCATTTTTAGCTCAGGCACTGGGAACAGGCACAGTGAATGGGAATGGAAGAAAGAAATTAATCAAAGAGTTGTCGGTCAGGAGTTCATTAAATTTTCCCTCACATTCACTGGACTGATGAATGCAATTAACAGCTGCTTCACTGAAAAGAGTTTTCACTCAGTTATTTCCTTCATCTCAGACTTGGGCTCATTTGATAATTATTTTTACATGCTGACTTTCACATCGTTGACTGTTCTTCCCACTGTAGTGACAAAGCAATTATAGCAAAGTTGAGCTGCTGATTTTTACTCTTTCCTTGCTACATGCTTACTTTTTTTTTAAGTGCAGTAATTCCCCTTGCCACGCTGAGATGTGTTCTGCATCTTTCCCAGGACAATGGATGTGCCTGATCAAATCCATCAGCCAGGTAAGCCAGAAGAAACATCTACTGCTGTTCAGAAAATAGATTCTGCATTGATTTAACTACTAGAAAAGCGAATCTCCATTATTTCAAAGAGCAGTGAGATTGCCCTCAATACTCATTTCCTATCAGTGTGGGACAGAGAAAGCACTGAAGTGGAAGTCAGAAATCTATCAAATGGCTCATTGACTTGGGCCAATTTAGAATGTTCTTCCTTGTGCTTCTTGACTCTGTGTCTGCTTCTGTACTGTAATAACTCTGTGGAGGAGAAACCATTTCTGTGCTTGTTTGTGCAAACTCTGTTTTGCTTGGAGTCTCCAGGTAACTTAAAATATGCCTCATTTAAACAAAGCTATGAAACATTGCAGCTCCCACCTGTTTCCTTCCAATTCCACAGGAGTAAATAGCTTTACCTGATAGCAAATGCAGTTCTGTGGTTTGGATTAAAATGATGTGCAGTTCCACTTGTTGTATCCTGTGGCCTCAGGCTGAACTGCCTTAAGGGCTGCTGCTTTAAGTCTCCTAAAACAAAAAAAATGCTTCAGTTCAGCCCATGGGCCCAAAGTGGGCAAATGTGAGTGTGAATTATTCCAGTCAAAATAAGCTGCCCAGCTGTGGTGGTATTAAGGTGGGTAAATAGCTGGTATGTGGATAACATTGATGGAGTAATACTGGAATGCTGAGAATTCTGTTTAATAGTAACCAGGGTGAGGAAAGCTTGAGGTGTTTAATCCATCATTCCATCTTTGTGTCCAGGGAGCAGTGCCAGAGGACGGTGAGATCTCACACCAAAAATACAGCACAGCTGGGGCCAGCATCCTTCTCTTGGACCATGATGTCCTTACTGCTCTGGGTAGCCAAAATGAACCCACCAACATCTCCACTGGCTTCAGGAAAACTCCAGTCAGTGCCAAACTAAGAGACCTGAGCTCCTAATCTTGCTTTCCATCCCCAACCCCCAT